>JASCZW010003046.1:0-147792 GCA_034211315.2 Aedes japonicus
AAACATAATAATTGACACCTGGACTTGGCAATTGAAATCAAAAATTATTCATCAGTTAAATTAGTAGCTAAAACACGGAAAAGAAAAAAAAGAAATTTTGTCATTTAAGATGTAAGTTAACGTAGCCACCTAGTGGAAAAAATTAAGTATTTGATTGTCATAACTCTACTCGCACAATAGTTTACGGATTTGGTTACAGTAACTGGTACATTTGCTGCTGTCTATTAAGTCTCTAAAATTTCATTTAGTGATTCACATGGATGCTTCAAAGTCAAAAACGCTTCATTTTAATGTCGTATTGGATTGGAAAAATATAAATGGGAAATTATATAAATAGAAAAAATATCACTACAGAACACGTTTCCATAAGCAATTAAAGGGTATTCGATAAAAATATACGCACATACATACTCATCAAAATTAAACTGATTATCGGATTTTCTTGGTGCCCTGAGGAATGAAGAACTACTAATAGTTTTGAATACAGCAACATTTCATTAATTTCGTCTCATCCCAATTGCCTTCCTTTTCACTCCACCATCAATTTTGTACAACCGATTTTCCAGTGTTTTTGTTGTTTTACTGACCCTGCTGATTCAGCTCTATTTTTGCTAGTTTTGGGATGTTTGCGAAGTTCCGTTTTCATAATTGCCCAGAATTTTTCAATTGGCAAAGTTCCGGTGAATTTGGTGAATCACATATCTTTGGCAGAAGGTGGCTCCAGTTGCGACAATTTTATCCAGCGTTTCTGAACGTGTGGCAGGATGCTAGATCAGGCCAAAACAGAGTTGATCCTTTGCTTCTTAATGAATGGCTTCAAAAACATTCTCAGCGCTGCCTCTGATGCGTTGTTGGTCCGGAAGTGATGAAGGGCACTTATTTCACCCACATCCATGATCGCCTGCCAGATTGAAACTTCTTTTGATGGTTTCTTCTTTCGAACATCCTCCGGAACATCGAAATTCAACTTGTAGCGAAATGACTATGCTTTTGCCCCGAAAAGGAAGTTGAAGAAGTTATGACGCTGACATATGTTTCGTCATCCTCACGTTGTGGTTTGATGAGCAGCTTCGTATGGTGCAGGCTTTTTTGGTTTTCTGCCCAGTGATGTTTTGTTTTCATTCCGGTTTGGGGCTTTTTGCACTTTGTAAACATATGACAGCACGCTTCATGGTTTTCTGCACAAAACCGACTGACACCTTAGACTTCTAAGCGACATCTCAATTGACATGTTTGGACGGTTCTTGAATTGTTGTACGACTTTCCTGGCCATTTTACTGTCCATTGGACGCTTTGACCCACTCCCTTCCTTCCTTTGGACACTCAGACGCTCGTTGAAAGGGATGCTATTTTGCGAACCTGGGTTGTGTTACATTTAGGCACCGCTTAATCCACCGGTGGTGCCCTGGATTTTTAATGTGAGTGCACAAAATTTTCTCACGGACAATTTCTTGTTTCGACGACATGACTGGAACTACTGAATGTATAACTATGAAACGTATGATGTAATAATATGGGTAAGATGCTATCATTTCCGTTTTTTTTCTGCGATTAAAATTCGGGTACCTTTGTGCCATTTTTATCGAATACACCCTTTATTTCCTGCTTAATAGATTGAAAATCTAGCAGCATTGTGCAACAACAACCCATTTAAGCTTGTTCCATTAGCATTGGCAGGGGGCGCTCCATCGTTTTAGCAAGAATAAGAATTTATGACGCTTTTGCTTCAGAACTAGTCACCTAGCTTATTGCAGCGAAGCATAAGTTGCTCAAATATGGAATACTGAACCCAAACAACGTTGAGATTGAGCAGTCTTCTGTATTGTACGTCCATCTTTTTCAGTGCCCGTCCATCCTTCGTCATCTTCTGTACGCCGCAAATCAATCGTTTCTGCTGAGCCTCGATTTGCACTGGGTGTAATGCGAGGCAAGATGGGATCAAGCTTCACGCAGTTATTGGTACGTTCCTTCGACTCATGAATTCGATTGCGTTCGAGATCGCCTCCTGAGACTCACCCGGACGAGGGAGGCCGAATTTGGGATGCATGGAAAACAAGCCGAAACGAGGAAATGCAAAAGAAACGGGGGAAACGAAACGATTGTACTTAACGCCAGCTTGTTGATGGCCTCTTATTGTTGTGTGTTCGGAAACGGCTGGATCGCGTAGTTCGATTCAGGGATCGGTTTCGGTTCGGTTTCAGGTGGAATTTTCTTTTTGACAAGAGATGAATGAAAATACCGGTCTGATGTAGTGGTGAGTGGGTGAAAGAAAAACTTTTTACGCATTATTTGCCAATAATCGTAGCCAATGGTATGTGTGGAAGGAGGCACTGAGAGCGTTTGCTCCTGCGCTTATTCTTTCTATTTTCCATGGAGCTGTTGCCGATGAACGGATGGGAAATAGGCTTTTCTAATCTGGTTGGGTTACACTTCCGGAAAATTTACATAACTGTTTATTGAGGGATTGCGATTGTTTCTGGCCGGATGCATTGAACCACTGGAAATGTATAAGCGGAATTGGCTGGATATTTGAACTTCAATTTCGGTTTGCGGTTGTGGAAAATAGTGCAGTATCAACAATGAGCCGCAGACTCATATCGTTTCACCCACGATCATGTCAGCCGACGAGACAAAAACAAATCAAAGAAAATCACAATCTCATAAAATCAGAATTACGACTGCTTAGCAACCAGCAATGCGTGGTTTGAGCTTCAGACGTGCTTTTTCCTAGCAAGTACCGAGCGACTGCCAGCATCGCTTTGGTTTTGGTCGGGAGAAACAAAAAATCTTTGGCCCCACGCCATCCATACGTGTGCGTTTCTTTATTAACGATATGATGCGAGGATCTGCAGTTCGCAGTCGGTTTTAAAGAAGCGAGTCTGGTGGTGAGGAGGAGTTGAAATTGAGATGCTGAGCTTCGGCGTTGGTTGGATAAAACCCAAACACGTCGATGTTCATATTCTCTATGATTCCGTCGACATTTCCGTGAGTTATTGGTTCATGCGAACGAGTGGAAATTTCATTAACAGCGATGAGATTATGTCTTGGGTGTTTCACTGTCTGCATTCAGTCTGGTAAGTTCTATTGAAAATCTATCAGACCCAGCCCCTCCAGCATGGTTTAGCTTTGTAGACGCTTTTACCATATGAGCTATGTGAAGATCTTTACAAAATTACAAATACTAAAATGTGTGTAGCGAAATTTCATTTCAAATTTCAATCAATAATTTGATCCTCTTGTGCTGTCTCGTTTGCGCGTTAACCCGCCGGTGTTGGTCGGTGGAAGAAACAAACAGGGTGACCAATTCTGACCGTTATTATCATAGAGGTTACTCCGATAATCATTGCTAATCCGGAACTGGCGAAAAAAACAAATCGCACGAACGAGCGTCATTAATCCACATGTCATCCAATTTGTTTTGTGTTTGATATCAATCGTGGGGCGTTAACTGTACAGCAAGTGGACCTGCCCGTAAACCACTCTCGCCTTTGTGTGTATGCCATCACCCACGTGCATTATATGGGAGCGGACTCAAAAGCATGATTATGACACCAGTGAATGGCGACTGGATGGGATGGTTCTGAAAAGGATCATAAACCATGACGGGGAAGTTTATGGGGTGTGAACGATCAATGGGGACACGAAAACCAAGAACAATCGAACAAAATGCGTCATAAAAACATTTATCACTTTTTGGGTTCCTGCATTGTTCTAGTTTCCACATTCGTTTCCATCAAATACAATGCTCCGAGAATGATAGAGATTGTGCACATGAAAAGTTGGACAATGGTCTTTGCTACGTGTTGTTCGTTTACGTCTGGTATGGTTACACCATTATTAAATATCACATTTCATACAGATAAAGCACCGTTCCGATTTTATTATAGGTTAAATTGATTGAAATGTTAAAAGAAAAACACATATGCTGTAATGTATTTATTAGCGGCCTATACATTACAGCATGTGTTTTGAACAACACTGCCCTTTCAACCCTTTTTGCCCAGCTTCAGCAGTTTTGCACCGTACGTCATCTTAAAATGTTTCAAGTTAATGAGAAAGTTAGATTAAATAAAACATTCAAACTTTTTGTCCTGAAAACCAATAAATAACTGAATTTTATGTCAAAATAGATGCAAGCTGAAAATGTGGTTGTGTAGCTGCATCTCGTATGATGCAAAATAATGCCTATGATGCCCAATATAACGACAAGGAAACTGAAAGGCTAGGTCATGCGGATTTAGTTTAACAGCAGATATGAAAAATACGTATTGGACGAAAATAAACAATGGATTGCCTTCCAAAAAGTGGCGTGCGATTTCTCATGGGTTTATCTGCTGCTGTCAAAACAGCTACATGAAGCATCGTCTGTGTTACGCGGTTATTGCGGTAAAGTGGTAACTCTATGTTCGAAATCTAACCGTAAAAACAGTGAAACAACTTCGATCGAGGTGTGGTGCCAAAATTGAGACACCACCGTGTCTAAACGGACATCGTGCGGCACTTTGTGGGCCGGATACCTGGAGCACCGGCATCTACAACATCTTGCCACTATTAGACAATAATCAGAGCATCGAAAGAAAAGACCCTAATGCGCATTTAAATCAGTAGAGTGACTGCATTGTGACTCAATAAAGTCATAATTAAGTTTGTAACAGTTTCAATGGCCGCTGTGGACTGAACTACGGACAGCCGGCGACCTAAGTGACAAGATGCTCCAAAGATGCTGAACAAGCCGAGGAAAAAGTGGCTGGCTTCGTGCGCGCTTGGCCCGGAGAGTCAGTTCGCCCTCACTGGTGAAAGTGCCCGCAGCGAACCTCGACGTGGCCAGCCGGGAAGATCGCGTCCACGCGTTCGGAGGCACCAAAGGCGGCAACGCACCGTAATGGCAGCTGAATAAAGATGATCAACACGGTGCCCAGCCGTCGCAACGTGGCGATGTATTGATGGGTGACGAGGACCAAACCTGGATGTAACGCGGGCGGCGGTGAAGTTCGCTGCCACTGATTCTCGAAAATTTGCTGTTTTTCCCGAAGAAGGTCCAGCTTCTCATCTTCATCAGACTAGAGCGTGAACAGGGAAATTTATAGTACAGAAATGCCTGCCGGAAGCTGCGTCGTTCATCAAGAATTACCATCAGGGTGAAGACGTGGTGTTCTGGCCAAACGCCAGCCGACTACGCTCGACGTCGGTTGGGAGGTCGGGCGTGGCTGAATGGCATCGATCTTGGTACTCAGTGTGAGACACGCCCAACGTCCACAACTACGTTCCTTCAATTTCGAACAGCCTGGTGGCAGATCGCCAGCGGTTTGAAAAACTGGAAGTCGATGAATAAAATTAATAAAAGTCTGGCATGCCCACCACATACCTTTTAATTCGCTACGGAAGATGGCAGATTTTTTTGGTAGCCATCAACAACGCTGTATGAGAGAAATTTATCAAAAGCAATTATCTGTCTTAGCATTTTACACATCGTCATCCGAAAAAAAGCTTACAGGTTCTTCGCACACTGTAGTACATCACCTTTTGTGGCGAATACAGGTGTGCATATAAGAACATCTGATATTTTAGTTTCTGGTAGGTACTCATTCTCTTCTGGCTTTAATTGGCCACAAGGAAAAGTGTGCCCAGAATAGTGTATGTTTTGCCACAATCCGTGGAGGCGGCAAAGATACAAATTTTCTGTCAGAACATGCTTTTTGACGGCTTGAACTTAATAATTTTGTCATGAATAGTCTACCTTTAGCCTAGATTTGGACCATGCTGAAAGTTGCCTTCATTTACATAGAAGATAGATTAGGTGATCTTGGTTGATCTTTACAAGATCAATCCTTTTATATCGATTTTGATTTTTGAAATTCCCAAAATTGGAAAGACTATCTCTTGTTTTGCTCATTTTGATCTTCGGCACAAATGAATCATTATTAAAACGTTAATTCTACATACTTAACTGACAAACCTGATCGTCAAAATAGGCGGAACATGGTAGGTAGCAGAAACGTCGTAGTGCATAGTATGATGTAGGTGAGACGCGAAGCTGCCAACTTTTCTTGCAGAACCGTTGTAGTGGCTATATATGAAAGTGAACGCAAAAAGTGAATATGCCGTGAAAATGTAAAGCCTTGAGCTACAACATCATGTTTCATGTCGTCGGCATAGAGTATGAGGCTAACTCGAAAGTGGGCCAATTCCTGTCGCCAATGGTTGTTTTAGAATGAAGCCAATATGCTCATTGATTCATTTCTAGGCTAGAAGTAGACTTCTCAACAAAAATCATGAAGTTTGAGCCGTCGAAAAAAATTATTCGATGCAAAAACCTGTACTTTTCCCCTCCTTTACGATTCTCCTGCTGCATCCGGATTATCCAGGAATAGCTAATATATTCATTGGGTAGCAAGCTGACTAGAAGGAGACTAGTTGAGGAGCAAGTTGTAGACTATTCATGAAAATTTTGCGAAGATTGAGGCCGTCGAAAAACGCTGTTTTGATGAAAATTTGTATCTGTCGCCACCTTAAGGAACGTGGCAAACCATATCATCTTTCTTTACAGATTCCATGTGGTCAATCAGGTAAAAAATTGTCGGTACTCACCAGATATTCAAAAATTTCAAAAAATTCAAAAAAACTCTAATAAGCATTTTGATTGCGACACTTTAAATTTTCGTCATATGTATAAATTCCACAATGTGAGTTTGAAGTCTGGGTCGATATGACCCGAAACACTTATTTGTTACTTATTTTTAACAGCCCTTCAAAAATGTAAAAAAATGGTATTCCACTAAACAGCTCTACCCTCTATGATTCAAAATAAATGGGTTTGATGCAGAAAAGTACCTTTCTATGATCTAGAAAAGTCTAGAAAATTCGAACGTCTAGATAATTATTTTAGAAAATTATAGCATTTTTAAAATCCATTCCGGATCATTTTTAACCCCGTCACCTGAAGAAGTTTAAGACATTCAATAGTTTACTATTTATTTTCATTTTTTTCAGCTTAATACAGTTTCGCATGCCATCTTTTGCATCCATGCCTATATGCATTTCAAAAAATTCGATTTGTGATTACAGTCCAGAGGAAAAAAATGAGACTCAAAATAATCAAATAATTCATTTGAAATTCGGTCCAAGTTTTCTAATTTTTGTTCACTTATTCATCGACTTGAAAGATTTCAGGAGTTATTTAAAAATTTGCTTTGCTTTTCCAATGCAAAAATACCTTAAGATTTTGTGAGCGTCTCCAACAGCATCCTTCCTGTATGCTTTAAATGGGTTTGCACTGCCGCTCGACTTTTGTATTGTTTTCTCAATAAAGCTAGCAAATCTGCTGGTTATTTTGCAATTCAAAATATCCTTGTCTTTAAAGTAAACCCTATCACACTTCATGAGTGGTCTCTAATGCATCCCTAGAAGCTTTATCAAATCACAATCCAGCTGCTGACGGTTTGTGCTGCTAGAGGTAATTACTGTTAGTTTAGAATTTCACAACCACAGCATATTTTTATCACTTCTTCGATTTTTTGAAGCAAACATTTTAGAAATCATGAAAATTTCAAGTATCAAACATTCATCACATGTTTGCAGCACTGAATGTTTCTGGTTTCTGAGATTTGCTGAGAGCCTTTGCTCTAAATTGGTTTTATTGGCTATATAGCTTTACAACTTTTTATTGTTTTCTCAACGTAAATCGCATCAAAATTTGTGAGTGGTCTCAACAAAATCAAACGAACAGTAAAGATGCTGTTGAGGCTACTATTTGATGAAGAGGTTTTCATTGGGGAAAACAATGCAATTTTAACAAGGGTCAGAGCCGCTTTAGACTGATTTAAACCAACAGTAAGGATGCTGTTGAGCATGTTCATGACGTATTGACATACGTTGCTACTTTGTGATTAATCGAAGTTAGCTAAAGTTGTACAAAGAACCAACAGAAGACCATCACTTGGAAGAAGTGAATCATTCTAAAGGCGCATGTTCTGGTGTAGGTCATTTGTAGGAGAAAATGCATATAGTTTTTGGCTCAGATAGTACCAGCACATCGGTCCCAAGCTGAATGATTCAACCCTAATACATAACTCACACCAACATACCCTAAAATATTCTGTTAAAATAAAAAAGAGAATCAAGACAAAAACAAACATTCATGTACTGAAGAGCACAAGGATGTATTTCAAGGTGCAGACCACATAGTGTACTTTGAACCAAGAGATTCTACAACAGTTAACCAATTTCATATCACTAGTTTCAAATTGATTATTGATAGGGTAAGGGGATGTAATGTTAGGCTAGCTTCTTCATTCGGCCTATGTACCAAATGTGTCATTAATTAAGCGATAATCAACAAAATCATGTTGCTATTAGGATGACCGATGTAATGCTAAGCAATTGAGATAATATTTATCAACTTATAGTTGTTCACTTTCGCGTAATTTTCGATTTCTTGAACTTTTGGGGCATCACGATTTCACTAGTTAAGCTGAACAGATGATATACACGATCTGATCTAAATTTGGCTTAATTGAATCGATAAAGCAAGCAAGTAATGCAGTCTGGATCTGAGCTCGAAAAAAATGACAGCCGTCGTGAACGATGAGTATAAAAAATATTCAGTAGGTACAATTTTCACTCCCCTCATTTCGTTCTATCAGTCACGTAATATATTCGTGTTTACTATTTTGCTATGCTCAGTCATTCCGTTGTCCTTGTGTTCCACACAACTCATTCACACCACAGCAAAGGACACGGCTGTTCAAGCCTCAAGAGATTTTGGTTGCTTGACTGAATGTTCTGGTAACCAGTCATTCATTTTCGCGTTCGTGAGTGATTTTTTCTGCCACAGGATTTCAAGTATTCCCGAACATGGCTGAAGGCAAAGGAAGCCAAAAGGCTAAATGGCCGAAATAGCTACAGAGTTTGTGGGGCATTTGTTCGAGAAAAGGCATTTGCAGGATCGATTCGAGAAGTTTTGGTTTTTTTCACTTCATTGATTCTCCAAATGAATGACTGTTCTTTCGTCTTCACGGTAGAACGTTGAAATTGAATGAGTTGTTTGCACTTACGTACATTCACTGCTTTCCGGAACGAATGAATGATCAAAGTAAAGCAACACAAAACAAGTTGACTCATCTTGCACAAGAGATTCATGAAGGCAAATTTGTGTTTACTTCATGTTCGCTAAGAACAGTGCGTGATGACTAATATTTTAACTCAGTCAGGGTGCAATTTGAGAATTGAATATGATATTTTTAAGCTCTGGTCTGGATGTGCAGAAACAAGTTACGCGTTACAAACTAACTGTTCACATAGCTAAAATAACAATGATTTTACAAGTAAATAGTAGACCCAATGTTAGGAGCATATTTTTTTGTATGTTCCCAACTATGGCCTGTTGGATCAATAACGTATTAAAAACGATGTTATTGATAAAATTTCAAGTGAAAATGCATGAATTAGCGGTTGTTTATATTTAAGTGGCTGATCGAAACATAAACCGAAGGAACAAAATCATGGTATAATGAATTATAATGTTTTCATTATTGAATGGCTGATGAACCATATATGAACATCACTTAAGTGTTTCGAGGCAGTTTTACTTTAGTTTGTTTTGTGAAATGTTGTATTAAGTAAATCAAATACAGCTAGCAATGCCTTAATTCATAAAATTAGAAAAAAAAACGTACAAAGACTGCATTTTGTAATCAATCCATCGAATGAGACGAAGGTGCATCCATGAAAAGACCCAATTTGGTGCTTATAGACCGACATTAAATCCACATCCCTCGAATGTTTCTGACTTTATAAAAAGAGTTCTGTAACTTTTCGTGATACATACTAACAAATGTCTTATAAACTTATCTTAGCAAGTGTATAACTAGTTGAATCTCACTTACAGCTTAAAAATGTTATGAGATATAATAACAAATGTAATCGATTATTGCATAATAGGCTAAGTTAAGGGACACATTACCTATTATTCTCCTCGATAGAGTGGTTAATGGGTGGAAATTAGGCTTCTGAAGCAGTAGCCCATGGCTACTGTGGCGGGATGGATGAACAGACCATGTACCAGAAGGATAATGATCAGCTGACGGGCTCTCGCACTGATCGCACTGATTTTTGATTCTCTCGGGCAAGTGACATCACTGATATCGTTCATCAGAGCACGGATAGCTCTGTTCTGCTGTGATGAATCAAATCAAGCGGTTACTTCTAATTTAGTTTAGTGTTTGACTTGGGAGTTCGACTGGAGCCTAGGATACGGGAAAGGTTCCTTATCTGTCGAGAGTAGGTTTTGGATTTGACAGGATCAATAACAACACCGGCCATGACCTCGTACCGCCATGTGCTTGGTATATGAGACAATAGTGAGTGAAACTATTAACTCGTATTTTTATGCTACCCAAGTAACCATAAGCATTAAGCTTTAGCTCGATAATAGCACTATATCAGCATAAATGTTGCTTAAAAGTTCTATATAAGCATATGTTAGGCATGCAAGCTTCATATTAGCAGCACAAATGCATTCAAGCTCCAACCTAAACTTAGCATTATATGCGCATATAAGGCTATTATAATGCATAAAAGTATTTATCATTTTCACAGCATACATGCTTTATATCGAAATTTAGTGCTAATATAAGGCTATAAAATAATGCTAAGAACTTGTTTACAAAAGCATTGAAAAGTATACATTAATTCTTATGTTATTTCTTCTCCGTGCGAGGAGTAACGATTATGATGTAGAAGGAGATGTTCGCTCATCACCATGAGGCACCAAGAGTGAACATTAATGTTTTTGGCTAGAATGAAAGATGTGAAGAGCATAGTGTCTGATAGTTCCGTCAGAATGCGGCAGGTAGGAAAATCTAACAGATGTATTTTGAATAATTGAGCGAAAGAGGCATGTAATCCAATGGTACTCGAACCATGGACGTCAATCATTTGCTCTAACATCCCACTGCAGGGTAGGTTGAAGCAACGGAACAAGTCCGCCACTTTAATCAGGCAAAAATTGACGCATGGAAAGACGCTCATGTACCACTGTGGCTTGTATAGTTATTCTAGCGATCTATTGGGTGCAACTCTGTTTATTGATGCGCACATGGGAGAGAACTCTCTGCCTTTTTGGAGTTTGTTTCTGATTCGCACCGACTGACGATCACTAACGTTTCTTCTCGTCGTCTCCAACGTAGAGACCTCGGAGAGAAAACACCGTGAAGCGATGCGATACTGGTCCCCACCAGTATAATTAGATTTTCCTACCTGTCGCATCTGACGGAACTATCAACACTTTCTCTTCACATCTTTCATTCTAGCCAAAAACATTAATGTTCACTCTTGGTGCCTCATGGTGATGAGCGAACATCTCCTTCTACATCATTGAAAAGTAATTTGAAGTCAACAAAAACCTGTATGGAGGAAAATAAGTGGAAAAAAACTTTGAAAAGTGGAAATTATAGAAGTATAATTGTATCGAAACTACCATACTTCTAAACTTAACACATATTGATGATTTGGCTACAGAAACAACTTCATCTCCATTAGCCAGTTTTACACCTTCAAATTCGTTCGGAGATACGGAGATGAAAGCTATAACAATTCTGGAACCGCTTATAGCCAGGCACAGGCACCAAAGGCAGCGGTCCAACGTGCATGATGATACCTTGGTTCAAGACGAAGTACAGGAAATTTTCGCAGTATATTGAATTTTTCAAAATATTCCCGCATAAACAATAACCATAAGAAGTGCCTAGCCACCAGTTCGGGGTATCATCCCAACTGTTACTTGTATGGTCACACCATATATAAAATCGTCCCTGTATGGTACATGTTTATTAGGGTTATTTTACGCATACTAATAAACCCGTTCATTACTAATAATATGGATTTACACTAAATGGTTTATTTATAGCTCTTTATTGCATGCATTATCCTCCTTTATTTTGCTAATACCACCAATAAGAAGAAGCAAAAAAAGAACAGTTGATCAATCCAGCATAATAGCATTAGCAGTGCCAAAAACAGGCTATCAAAACTGACAGTTATGTTGAAGTGCATTAATATAGCATTACTAATGCTATTCACGAGCTGTCACTTCTGCACTATATAAGCACGTTATTTCGCCTTTCTTAGCATTATATTAGCATTATATCTGAATATAGAGCTTCAACACATTTAAGAGCTGCTTTATATGCAGATATAATGCTGATATTATGCCACGTTTAGTGCTTAATGGTTACTTGGGAAGTGTTCTCGATGGTACAGTAAATTCAAGATGTTAAACCTGTTTTTGTACTGTGAACCCGCATCGTCAGAGAACTAATAAATTTTTGTCAGCTTAGTCAGCTGAGATTTAAGGAATTCTACGAATTTCTTCTGGAGAGCGTAAAAGGTTGCTGTGTTGTGATCCAAGGTATCCGAAATGATAACACAATTCAATGGAACAATCTTTCCTTGCTGCGAGAAATAGGCAGCAAATGGATGACCGGTTGCTTGAGAATTGTTGTAGTGGACCCCTTGCAAATGCAAATGAAAAGTTTGCGTTAGTGTTAGCTTTGTAGATTTGATATTAATGTCAATCACTTTCTTTTTGAAAATATCTTAATCAGACTTCTTTAGATCTACTGCTGGGAGTGAACATTATTTCAAGTTTGCAAATGTTTTAAAAGCATGATTGTCACTATCCTTAGTCACATCTATCTTTACAATAGTTGGGAAGAGGAGGAGGAAATGTTCATGTAATACCTGAAAAACAAATGAAAAGTTTTCCAAAAAGTCGGCCACAACCAGAACTTCTCCGTCGGTTAAGTTGTCCCGAGTGAACTGGTATAACTCTCCCTGTTTCGCTGCAATATAGTCATGCTTCCTAACAAATGCTGCTTCTTCACTTTGGTGGGCGCAGCGTGTTTCGCTAAGGTTCGCCAGCACTAATCACTTCTGCTTGAGGATACGAGATGTTCCCTCCCGAACACTTTTACACTCCTTCTTACCAGCCAGTTCTTTACTCGCGTCTGCGTCACGGTAAAACGCTTTTACTTTCTGCACTATGTCTTATGAAACACGATGGCCTTTCTTGGGGTGAGAGGAACAGATAATTCCTTTCTCTTAAAGGCACTTTTTCATGGTTCGCACTAACCTCTCAGAGCACCGAAATTCTTCTAGTAGGCCACCGAAATTAGGAAGCCATGTAAAACTGCTATTTTTTTTAAAAATTAAAGCTGTGCTTTTTTGTTTGATCCGCCTTGATGAAATATAACAGCTTATATAAGAGTGGTAGAATAAACAAATTTTTAAAACATGAAATGTTTAAAAATCAATATCTCCATGACGGAGCCAATTGTTTTGTCTCGATAAGTGTTTCTTATGTAAAAAAGTCTGCTAAACACATTGGAGCCATAAAAATTTAAAAAAAAGTGGGGGCATTTTGAGAAAAACGCAATTTAATATTTCAACAACAAAAATAAAAATGTTGACAACACTGTAAAAAATATAAAAAATATTTGTTGTGTAGCAAATTTAATTTCCTTTAAGAAAAGTATCCAACATTGTTTGTAGCTCTTTTATTCATCGAGATATTCAATAAACAATATATTGACTTTTCAAAAATCCCAAAAAAAAAGGGGGCAGCCCATGGGCCGAGGGGTTCACCGATTGGTCTAAAACTTTGGATTTTTGATTAATAGTCAAGAACAAGTATATCAGCCAATTTTGGTTCGAATCGAAGAGGGGCGATGCATTTCTCCGGTCACTTGATATGGAATGACCCATATATGAGTAGGATATTCTGGTATTTAAAACTAAAAATAATTACAGGCCATACAATTACTCAGATTGGATTGCTTGAAAACTGTTGTTTTCTTTCAGAGATTGATCGCATTCAATGACACTTTCGCACCTGTAGGGAAATACACTCGATCTCTTCTAGTTGTCGCCTGCCTGTGGAACGAGACTGTAAGTGGCCGCTCATCCAGTGACATCAACGGTGGCTGCCATCGTGAAGTTGATAGGTTCAGTAGTATGGAAAGACTCGTTCTATGGCTCGACAACTGTGCTGCTCAGAACGAGAACTGGAATCTTTTCCTTCACCTAATCATTCTGATGAATGCAGAGTCTGTTCAATTGAAGGAAATTGTTCCGAAGTTCTTCGAATCTGGGCACACGTTTATGGCCGCAGACAGCTTCCATGGTGCTGTAGATGGAGAAATGCGTCGAGCTCCACCGATAACCTATTCCGACTTTAAGACCGTACTGAAAACTAGAGATGTACCGAATATTACTATTCGACCTTAGGCCGAATACCGAATACTCGATTTCTCATTATTCGGCGTGCCGAACTTTCGGCCGTATATTCGGCCGAATACATCACTATGTGAGCCGAATATTATAAATAAAGCATCGAATTGAACAAACTATACGCACGGATTTATACATGGGAATTGAAATAAATTCCAGATACTTTGTTTGTTCAGTGTATACTAACTGTCATATAAGGCGCGCAAAAATATTTACTTTTTTTCTTATCATAGTGTGAGCCTGACAAAAGTAGTGCGTAACGGTGTCTCATCCTAGGCCTCGTCATTCTTTTGTAGAGCGTACGTAGTTAATCGTTGTTTTGAAATGGCAGAAAAACGGTCAGTGATTTGGGAGTTTTTTGTCAAAATTGAAAATGGGCGAAGAGCAAAATGTGTAGAATGTAACGCTACACTTTCACGAGGCGGAATCGGGAAAACTGCCAATTCATGTATGGTCAATCATCTAAAACAGCATGACCGATTATACCAGAGCTACCGTGAAAAGGAAAACAAACGAAAATCCTCCAAAGCGACGCAGGATGCTTCTCAACCTTCAATTTCTGAAAGTTTTGCCGCGAGTCTTAGCTGGGATGAAGACTCTGCTAAAGCAAAAGAGGTCACAAAACTTGTCGCGGAAATGATTGTTTTGGATCTTCAACCTCTATCAATGGTTGACAACGAGGGATTCCGACGCCTAATGTCGAACATGCAACCAAAATACAAGGTAGTATTAATTGCGTTGTAGTGCAAAAAAATCGTTTTACAACTTTTCCTACTTCCAGATTCCTAGTAGGAAATATTTCACATCGGTGGTGACCGGTCATTGGTTTGACGAAAAATGCAGCACCATGAAACACGCTACTTGAATGCAAGCGAATTTCCCGGATCTCACACAGGAGAAAGAATCGGACTAAAAATCCATGATATGCTTGCTAACTGGAAAATACCGGTCTCCAAAGTACACTTGATCTTACAGGACAACGCAGCAAACATGTTGAAGGGACTAAACGACGCCGAACTTCCAAACGTTGGATGTTTCATCCACAGCTTGTGATTCTCGACGCTCTGGAGTGTCAAAGAGTGGTCAAAGATGTTTGTTTGTTGCTGAAATTCTTGATGCCAGATGATCCAGAACCAGTACCTACTGAATCAGATAATTCATCCGGATTTTGGAAGTGCTTTGATGAAATTGGGGCGAACCAACCAAGGAGAAATCATCCATCAGTATGTATAATCAAGAACGAATTGGAACAGTATATATCTGAAAAAAATGTCGAACGGAAACAAAATCCTTACTCTTGGTGGACTGCAAACAGATACAAATATCCACATATCTTCAAGGTGTTGCGGTATCTGTCGGTTCCTGCGAGCACCGTTGTAAGCGAAAGGTTGTTTTCCACCGAAGGCCTCGTAACCGACTACTTCCAGAACATGGAGAAATGATTACTTGCCTGAAACGCAATTTCAAGTATTTGGAATCAAATTAACGAAACCCATGATAACATTTTTTTGAGTACCCTAAAATGGTATACATGCTTTTTATACAAGAAGTGAATTCCCGTCGTTTTAATTCAATAATAATCGTCAAAGCTATGTTGTATTTTATTTTGTATTTCATTATTCGGCGTATTCGGCCAAATAACTAAACCTATTATTCGGCCAGCCGTATATTCGGTCAAATTCAAAATAAGCTAATATTCGGCCCGAATATTCGGCCGGCAGAATATTCGGTGCATCTCTACTGAAAACGGTAAATACGAACGAAGAAGTGTTGGACATGCGACCGACTGATTTCTTTCCGCAAGTATTAAGCATCTCTCAGTACGTGCTGAATAAACTGAAACCTCCATACATAGAGCAAATACGACAGGTAGTATTAAAAAAGGGAAGCCACCAAATCCACTACAGCAAAGGCGTGCCAAACGACAGCGATTAAAACAGTTGCATGCTGTTCACAGCGAAGCAGCTTAAAATTATTACTGATGCTAACTTCAATCTGGATCACCATTTGAAGCGAGCAGATGGTTCACGAGGAATTGATCGTTCAAGAAAAGCAGCATAGCTTAAGACAATAATTCCTTCGATTGATGACGATAAGACATTGTTCTGGAATGAATTGTCAGAGGGAAGAACCAGTCAAAATTACAACATGAAATTACTTTACAGCAAGCATTTCTATGAAATTTCTTCAAATCGTTGCTGTACTAACACATCAAATGCAATAAACAAAGAACGTATTAAACGTATCATTTCAGAGAGAAGTTCCAGGAATTACGTTTTTAAATAGGAATTATCATCTGGGATTGATATGAGATTACTTTTCAGATGGGACAAATTGGCTTATTGTTTCATACTTTTTCAAAATAAGAACACAAGCGTTTTTAATATTTAACTCAAAAACAGCCAAAACTCATATGGCTCATATGGCAGTGCAGATCCAAGCAGTCTGAGAGGCATTTTATTATTTTGTAAATTTTCGCGTCGTCAGCGAAAAACTAGCGGCATCCCGAAGGTAACAGCAACGAAACATCCTTCACGAAAATTGAGATGAGCAGCGGACCGTGGTTACTTCCTTGCGGGACTCCCGACTTGTTAGAGAATGATTCCGATTCGGATGAGCCGATCTTGACCCGCACTGAATGGTCCATCAAGTATGATCTGAACCAACCATCACTTCTAGAAGAGACGCCGAATTTCTCCAGTTCAGCCAGAAGGATTTCGTGATCCACTGAGCTTTCAAGTCCAAATATGCAGCTTTAACTTCCCATCTTGAATCCATGTTTCACAGGCACGTAGAGGTAAATTGTTCCAAGTTCGTGGATACGGATCGTATCGGGTAAAAGCCGTGTTGCTCTGTATAGATATAATGGTTAGAACATGCAAACAGGGAATCGTTCACAATAATCTCGAATAACTTGGACCACGCGCACAAGGAGTTAATTCCACGATAATTAGTGACATCCCGGTTGTCTCCTTTCTTGTGAATTGGAAACAAGTAAGAGAATTTCCATCGTGTTGGGAACTGCCTTAACTGAGCCGCTGATTTGCTTCCGTGCGTTTCACGTAACAATTGTAGAGGAAATGGCTATATTAACGATAGAGGCGGCTAGCTTGGATGAACAGTCGTTTGTAGTGCAATGACCGATAGTTACTGTACCTTCGGAGAACAGCGGATCGACTGTCATTTGGCATAAAGGCCGTTTGGCACAATGACCATTTGGCATAAATATTTGAAAATGAAAGCTGGTAGTTGGCATAATTATAACTTGGCATAACATGGACATTCAAAATTCAGTAGACATAGAGTTGGAATAATGGCTATTTACCATTGATTACTGTTTGAAAAATATTGTTTCGAATGAAAATGTGTATGTTAATGTTTCATCAGATACATTTGGCTTAATGGCAGTTTGGCTCAAATACTGGAAACGCAAACAGACGTACAAGCTCAACAAACTGATAATTTATACGCAATCTCAACAGTTACACTGTACAATTAGCGAATAACTCCGGTGTGGACGATTTACATCAACTGTTATTGTTTTGTTTTCATGTTTGGTGGTTATGGATAATCATTATATCATAAAATGTAAAATAATTAAAAAAAAAAACTTTAAAGAACAACCTAGTTAATAAAAAAGAAAGTTAACAATACTTCCCATATTCACCTATTTATGACAATTGCGTTTCTATCGGTATGGAATAAATTGTGCCAAACATAACTAAACCATACCATAACCATAGTCAATCCAAAAATTCACTGTTCAACATCAGAGAAGAAAACATTTGATTTTCAAATTTCAATTTAAATCCTGAAATCTAAGAATGCCATATTTTGATGAACAGCCTATTTAGAAAGAAGGGAATATTACTATGGAGAAAAACCTAGATTAATCAACCTAGCGATGATAATGTCTTATGTTCTGGATATTGTTTTCTCAGTCTACACCCTCGTTTCATTTTACTCAGTGACTGAGTAAAATTGAATTCTTATCTCTTTTTCTCACACGGAAATGTTACTCAACTTTCGTAAAATGTGAATAAATTCAAAACTTGAGTAGATCCACTTTTTACGAAAATTGAATAACTTTTTCGTGAGAACAAAAGAGATAGTATTACCCCAACAAACATCGGTGTTGAATTAGAGCTTGTTCAAACAAATTTGGAGAAGCTATTCAGCTATTCTAGAAGAAACAGCTGAATAGCTTCTCCAAATTTGCTCTTCAGGGAGAGGGATTAGGGTTAGGGAACAAATAGAAGTCACTGGGGGGCAAGTCTGGCGAATACGGTGGATGGGGAACCAATTGATACCGAATTCCATTCAATTTTGCTTGACCAATTGAGGATGAATGAGCAGGCGCATTGTCGTGATGATAGAGCATACGTTTTCTCTGCAAATGCGGCCGTTTTTTCTGGACTTCATCCTTCAAACGATCCAATAACTCTGCATAGTATGCGCCTGTTATGGTTTTACGTTTTTCAAGATAGTCGATGAATATTACACCTTGCGCATCCCAAAACACGGAGGCCATAACTTTTCCCGCCGCTTCGGAGCACTTACGCCAAATTTAGATAACTTGAAGATCGTGTAGATTATCTGTTCAGCTTAACCAGTGAAATCATGAGGCCCCAAAAGTTCAAGAAATCGAAAACTACGCGGAATTGAAAAACTATAAGTTGATTAATATTGTCTCCATTGCTTCGGATTACATCGGTCATCCTAATAGCAACATGATTTTGTTGATTATTGCTAAATTAATGACACATGTGGTACATAGGCCGAATGAAGGAGCTAGGTTAACATTACATCCCCTTACCCTAGATCTAATTTTCTAAATTAAATCTTCCGAAGACATCATCTGTCTAAAGTTAACAGTTTTCGAGTTATCGATTTTTGTAGCGAAATTTGTCCATTCGTACCATAGTGCTGAAGTGAAAAAAAGTAGATAACCGAAAAATAATCCAAAGCGGTTAACAAACATCCTTGTTGATTAAATGTGAACGTATAGCTTTGAAATCTGAATTACAATGTAGTTGTTTTGCGTGAAGTTTTGTATGTTGCAAGCCATATTTTGGTAACGGTTTCAATATGGCCACTTTCCCGGAGGAACTCGGATCCCGCATTGCATCCCTAAGTGGCCAGTATGGTCAGAAATGCCCTACAGAAAAATAGTGACAATTATGAAGCGGAAGCTTTAAAAGACTGGTAAAACGGCTCGGGACACGGCACAGATGACAGGATTTTGGGACGAGCTTATCAAAGAGGTTGATACTAGAAGTGGGCAGGTATATCAGAATTAATAACATATACTTTGAATAACAATTGTGCATGAAAGTGAAATTAAAGCTATTGTCTTTCTAATGTGATTTTCTCAAAATAAAAATAAAACGGTTAGGTTTTTTTTAACAAGTTTATTGAAATATTTCTTAAAAACATTCCTTGCTTCTGCCGCCGAATAAACCTTTGACTTATCCGGTTTCCTGTTTTCCGTTGTTTCATCTCCTCGCGAATTTCGTTTTTATTTATCTTTCTTCTTTTCTGTTTTCTCTATTAAATAAGACTCCATTTCGATAATATTTTCTTTACAATAATATATATAATATACGAGTTCATAAATGTTCTGTATATATAGTTTTCTGTTTCCGTTAAATTTCACTACCATTTCCTCGGATATCGTCGACCAAGTGTTAGCTTTTGTTTTATCTTTTGCTCCGTTTCCCTTTCCATTGAATAAGTTTTTTTGTTAGACTGTTTGTTGTAATATTCACTGTTTATGATACATTTGTTTGTCTAATGGCTCAACCGACACTTTAAGAAAATAACGAAAAATTAGACATTTGATTACACTTTCCAGCGTTTTGAACTATTCCTTGATTACATATTTTTTTCGCTGTTTTTTGATTGCACATTGATAGTAAATGAAAGCAAACTGCAGTGCAGTCTTCACTAGTTATCTGCGTTGATGGGGTCTACCTATGGTTTATGTGTGGTTGAAAGATATGATCTGCCTCCAACTATAAATCAGAAGAAACTTTTTGGCCACTTTCGTGTTTCTGTAAGTCGGGTTTGGAATTCAACTTTTTTTATTGCTACTAAACTACAGTATAAAAAACGGTTGATTTTGAAAAAAAAAACGTAAAAAAACAGTCCTGTACAGTCAGTTTTATATTTTCCAGTCGATGCAACTTCAAATGTAACATAACATTTTCTTCAAAACAATGTTGAATCGTAACAATAGTTTATCTTCATTTTTGTTTAGTTTCACAGCAAGTTTCAAATATTATATGAATATTCTGGTTTCCTTTGCTTCTAATAATCTTAAATTCCTGACACTGAGAACGTTTTCTGTGTTTACTGTTAATTATGTGTTTGTTTTATTACAAGTATTGATTTTGATTGTTTGTTTAATGTTCTGATTTTTTTATGTTGTATTTTCTTATGTTTTCTCTCGTGACACGCACATAAAGATTTGTAAATATATTTCACACGATTTTCTGTATTATTTATCGTACACATGGAATATATAATTCGTACGTTCTATGAACGATTTTATTTAATTTAGTTATTTTCAAATGTACAACTGTAGTTTCAATTTGTTACGAGACGATGGGATACATTCAACAATATAATGCTTCTCTGTTACTTTTAGTTAGCTTATTTTTTTGTGTTTGTTTTCAACAATTTTCATTTTTATTCCGTACTCTGTTCAACACTTTGCGCATCACTGATCTGTTCTGGTGTAGTGTATTTGTTTGCAACATGTGTGTGTGTGTATGTATGAATCGCGAAAGGCATAATAATAACCATCATCATTTGTTTTACTGTATCACTGTTACATACTTAACATTCCTGGCATTGGTTGTCAAGAACAAATGATTGTAACCTAAAAGGTAACGTTATTTACTGAGCTTGAAATGCATTGAAATGCAATAAGATGCAAAAAAATCACTCTTAGAAGCTCCCCAGAGTTGACCCAACAAACGACGCGACGGAACAAATTACACGCAAAGGAATAACAATCAATAATAATTAACTGTCAACAACTGAGTTAATAATCACGCCGTGAGGCGTGTCGCGTTCGATCTGGCGGCCCACCGCCAGAAATTAGTAACAAATTAGAATAAAACGCAAAAAGCATATCTTTCTTACTGTGTATTGAAGAAATAAATCAAACTTTTCAGCTTAGTTTGGTTAAACGTAGTTGGTTAGCAATGCCTAGCTGAGATAGATTTTTAATATAGATAAATGAATACTTTGAATTTGGCTAGATGCTAATTAAATTCCAAATATCAAGGGCCTCCTCATCAAGGAATATACGCATTTTATTGAAGTTTGCTGTAAACGAGCTCTCGATTCGGCGGTTTCACGATTTCGACAGAATGGAAATTTGCTCTTGACCCAACCCATCTTTCACATATGTGTGTGTTGTCGCCATCTAGGCGCATACAGTCTTTACGGTGTTCATCACAGTGGGCTACGGAAATCAGTTTATTGACGGAATTTTATCCAAATTGTAAGTGCTTGCACGCTTTTTCTAAACATCATTTACCCGTTCGCACTAAATACAACCTTCATGACGAAATATAGGCTTTCTTGATATCAGCATCCATACACCTAGTTTTCACTGGAAATAATATGCATGGTATTTGATATCAAAATACTCTATATCAGCGCCAACATTAGATTAGGGCGAATCTGCTCTTGTAAACAATGGCTTTCTTAGTAATTTTCTCTTGAACAAAAGGTCACAAATACAAATTAAGCACTCTTTAAGGAAGAGGAGCTTTATCTCTATCCGCTGATACATTCAATTTAAAGGAATTGTATTCAACTTACGAAAAATTAGCAGACAAAGTGTTTGTTTATAAAAGCAGATTCGCCTTAATCAAATGTTGGCGCCGATGTCACGTAATATAGGTTGTAATATGAACGGGGTATTACTCAACAGTGAGCAAAGATACACACTCCCGTTTCATTTTGCCCAATTTTTGAGTACAATTGTATACTAATTTTGCAAAATGAAACGGGATTGCAGTCCCGAGTTAAGTCTAACATCATTAAGATATCAATTTGAAAACTTATTTTGATAGCAACATTAAATTAAAATCTAAATTTGATCTCACTTCACAATTGGCAAATTCGATATCAAATCACAGAGAACAGACATCCAGGCTCGAACATTTTTTCCCCAATTTACTGTGTAAATTTTTTAAGCAAACCGTTGGAAAAACAACGCCGCCTAGTCTAGGTTTCACTAAACTAAAATTGACAGGCTATCACATCTCGAGGCGGGCAAGTGGCGCCATCAACACACGATTCACCAAAACTAACGGAAACGAACTGTAATTTGAAAATAGCCGTTACAGAAATTTACACACGAAAAGCAGTCCAGCTTTGGATGTCTGTTCTTTGTGATCAAATTTAGTACTCATGTTGCTGTAATCTTGCGTTCACTTTTCTTTGAGAAAAGTAGTTTTGTTTTCATTGTCTTCACAGATCATCAAGTGGAATACTCATTTTGTTATCAACAGGAAAAAATGTACAGCAAATTGAGTTTTCATATTGCTCTCACTGATAGCAACATCAGTTTTAATTTTTAAATTTGATGTTGCAGGAATAAATTTTTTTCTGTCAATTTTGATCTTTTGACCAAGACGACAGCAACCTCAGTAGTCATTGTCGGCAACATCACAACATCATATTTAGTTTTCTATTTGATCTCAAACTCTACTCGGGGTACAAGACAAAATAAAGCAGAAGATCGAAGTAGGCACTACATAATGGTGGACTTGTTCTTCTAATCCTTTATCGCTCATTTTTAGCAAAGTTTCTAAGTGTCAGCCGAGCGTCAAAAGCATTGAGAAAAGAAAAAGTGTTTTGTTCATAGTCTACAAACCATTCATTGATTGCAAGTGAATTAGAAGTGGTCACTTAGACCGTGACCGAGACCGTGCGCTGTATTGTGCTGCATATGAGAACGATTGTTCTGCTTCTGTGCCGCTGCTCCACCCGGTGCCATAATATCCCTTCAGAAGCTGTGTTGGAAGTGAATTGTATTGGATGCCAAACTAATTGCAATGACGGCATAGAAAATTTTCATTGTATCGGCTCAACAAGCTTTTGTTATTTTGTAGCCGGTTTTTCATGAAATCTATCTGATTACAATTAAACAACAAAACCCAATTTTGAAAAAATGCTAAATATAAACAGTTAGAAAAAAATACCGAATTCGGTTGAATTTCAACCTATTTTTTATCTGCTGAACGATCTGTAGTCTGTTCGGTTCAAAATGGAACAACGGAATTCTCGTTAAACTTTTATTTTCTAGCAATCTGTCAAATTTACCAAAAAACTCGGTTGTCAAAAATAAATCCGATCAGTAATAACGGAACATCGGTTCAAATATTTCCGAACGTTGTCAAACTTTTCTGTTGAAATACCTGAATTTGCTTCTGGAATTTTGGTTCAATTAACTTCGAATGTAGTTACGAATTTCATAATAATAACACCAGTTTTGTCAGTTACATTATTTATGGTTTTTTAAATTCCAGGGTAGAACTTAGAGAGCTTTTCCGCTATTAAACGTCTCAGAAAATAGAAACTTCCGTAACGAGAGGTACAGCGTGGAAATGTGCAGTCAAAAAAATATATTGCTGACTTTAAAATCATTTTTTTAGCAGGTGGTTTTGAAATGCCTTTGCAAACCAGAGAAATAACCTGCAACGTGTTCATGGCAGTAAAAACAGACTATCGCACATGATGCCTGCAAATGTAATTACAAAATTAGTATGAAATACTTACAGAAGATTTCAACTAAACGTACGTCCTCTCATTGTAATCTCTTGGTAATATTTAACATTTTTACCCTTGTTTTTACCTGACAAAAAAAGTAAAGAACGGATTATTTTCGCAAAAAGACATTCGGCGCATACAGGCGAGATAAAATGGCTGACGATTTCCAGGCCTTAAGGAGTCAACTAAAATAACCGAATTTTTCGGTAGACATAGCCGTTGTGGAATTGATTCGAAGAGAAGTGTTTGACGGTTGAGAATATTCAGCGAATACTCGATTCAGTTTACCAGGTTTTCTCGTTTTTCGTGTACCGAACTCTTGAATATCCCTGCTTTATCGTACTGTTCAGTATATCTTTCTTTTTAATCTGTCAAATATATCATACAGTAACCGAAATTCAGGTTTGACTCAAAAAATACACTCGAAAACAGCATATATAATCGATAAATGCGATTTCTTGTTGGTAACCGATGTGGTTCAGTATTATTTCCTAAGTGCGCGTGCTTGGTTTGGAGTTTTTGGAAATGTCTTGTAATAATATGATATCGATAATGTTTACATGCGGGGCTGAAAGTATCCTCGGAATGGGCGTGACTTTTCAGATATTCTGATTTGAGTTACTGGATCTTCAGTAGAGCTTTCACTGTTTAGCTCCCGGATTAAAGCTGTTTTCAATAGCCCTTTAAGGATTGTTGCAAACAAATTTCTTCCATAATATCGTTGCCGGCTAGTGATTGTTAAACACTGGCCAGACTGAGCAGTTAAAACATGTTATAAGCCTATCTTGATGACGAGTTTCTTGTTGAAACTATTTGACAACCGTTACACTCCGTTCGCACTACAACCTATATTAAGTGATATAGAGTATCTTGATATCAAATGTCATACACATTATTTCCAGTGCAAACTAGAGGTATAGATGCTGATTTCAAGATACTCTATATCACGTAATATATGCTGTAGTGCGAACGGGTTCTTATACGATGTTAACACTCTGTAGTCTGAACAAGGCATTAGATACACACATTACTGGACGCACTAAATTTCCAAACTTTCTTGATTTTCTCAGTTTTTTAATAGATAGTATGCTTGGAGTCGTGGTCTTGCTGAAAAATATATATTTTCTTCTAAGCCAACTTTACGTGACAACTCTTCCTTTTCAGAATGCTGATGTATGAGTCTGCAGTCATTAGTCCATCTAATTTCTCAAGATTCCCAATATCAGATCACGGAAAGCATCAACCCCCCCATACTTCCACCTCAGTGCTTCATTTTCTTTTGTATATTTTTATCGGAAAGTTTCTAGACTCGTGCACGCTGTTTAGACCCAAGAAGCTCAAATTTAGGAAATTCATTCGAATATCGTATGCAAAGAAAAAAAAAGTTGCAATTGGCAGTCGAACCATGGATGTCGAAATCCAAAGACGAGCCACAATCCCACAGGACTAAATGCGTTTAATTTTATCATGCCTGCGATTAAATCAACAATTCTGCTATTGATTTCAATATGAGGTCTGGTGAATATACCGCAAATGTTGAAGGTTGTATCATAAACTTAGTAAATATAAATGAAATTTCATGGTAGTTTTGAAAATAAGCATATTCAGGTAAAATGATAGTTTTTACTACAAGGTTTTCCTGCGTATGAAAATTGTACGGATAATTTCCTGAGTGTAGAAATCAAAATCAGTTCGGTCCTAGGGGTGAGACAGCTCTACATTGAGTTGCTTTGATGCACCGAGTAACTCGCGAGTAACTCAATATACCTTAAAATCGAATCAATCTTCATCGGTTCTTAACGGTTGCCAGGTTTGTTTGAAAACATTGTGAACATTCTGTTGATGACAATAGAAGATGGTACAACAGTGAGCCCTATACCATGACTATGAAGGTTCAGGGAATGTTTAATATATGATACGTGATACGGATGGCTTTCATTAAGTACAATTATGAGGTATGATAGCGATTAATATAGATTGGTGATTTGCTAAAAATCGATTATAAGAAGCTTGATACTTGGGTCGGAGTGCAGTGGGCTAAGCCCATTTGTCTCTTCTCCTGCTCTCGTTCAAAGCACGAGTTCACAGTCTGGCCGTCTGGCGGAATGATGCTGCATTAGCGGTCAAACCAAAACTGATTGGTTTATTCAAATTATGATTCAATTGGAAACATACAAATAACTTCTTCTCAAAAGAGGCAAAGCCTTACACGAATAGTTGTAAATTCGATATCAAATCGTACGAGCAAATCAGTTATGTAGTTTAAGTGAATGTAAGTTGTCTTCAAAAACAGAGAAACTATAAATAAAATTGAAAGTGTCGAGAGCTTATGTACAAGCGTCGATTGGTTTGACAGCTGCTGTGCAGAAACAGAGAGAAAACAAATGACATGCTCGTCGCTTGCTGAGCAACGAGGGTTACTCGAGATACCTCAAAAGCAACTCTGAAGTTGCTCGCGATGAGGAGGTGTCTTGCCCCTTGGTTCGGTCGCAATATTCGCTAATTGTAATCTTCCTCTTCCTTCCTCTGCCAGCTTGATCTGACACGCTTCCAAGTTCTTCATATTTCATGTATATTTCATATAACAAATTTCATATATTCGAGCAATTTCTCTGTTCGAGAGAGCTTCCTGACGATTTTTTACGATAAGTTTACAGATATCTACGGAAATTTGTGTTTTCCCCATATTAACAGAATAAAACACGAACCAGCAGTGATAAATCGATTACAAACAAATTGATTTGCCGTTTCCCTGCTGTTTGAGTGAAAATTCGCGACATTTCGGCAGTACTTGTTGTACTATACCTCTTTTCACCAACTCGGTATAAAGTCACATCCCAAAACGGTTAACGAGATGCAATTCAATTTTCACACCGTCTGTTTACGATACACTCGACGTGCCTTTATACGATAGATAGAAGTGGGTAAGGGATGCACCAACATGTGAACTCTCTAAAAGTGTCGAATAACCAATATAATTTATCGATCGTTGCATAAAAGGCAAAATAGTCAAAAAGGTTCAATATTCTAAACGCCATCCTAGGCGTTTATTTCTTTCTAGCTTTAACATACTAGGTTATGCCTGGAACAAACATACAACGTACAGCGTTGCACGAACTGTCAAATACTTTAATCCAGTACCGAAAAACACGTACTAGACTGAAGGAGTACAACGTTGTACGTTGTATGTCTGCCCCAGGCAGTTAAACCAAAAGTTGTAAATTTGTAACCACATCGGCTGTATAAGCCATACCAAAATGTTGAATAAATCAGTCTTTGTTCTACAACTGACTCTAGTCTTTGACTGCAATATTCGGCTAGTCCAGAAACACTGCATACTCGAAAGAAATTCCAAAAGTAAAGTGATCTATGGCTCCAACCGTTCAAACCACTGCCTGCTCTGAGTGAAGTTGATAGTGACGAAGTCCAAAGGTTGGATAGTTAAACTAAATTACCGTCCACTCTTAGAGCTTCGCATGGAGATGAGAAATTATTTGCTTCTGACAAACTTCATCAAACTATTGATGTTTCTTAAACTATGCTGAAAAAAGGCATAGAATCATGGAATTCCAAAACTATGCTGAAAAAAGGCGAAAATCTCGTCCAGAGTTGCGCGGCACCCACGAACTCCTTTGCAATTGATGACAGGCTTGTGACACGAGAAATTTAAGAAAAAAGCCACTGTTTACGTTTGAGCCCTAATGAAAAATCTTTGTCGGAGTGTCAAGTTGTTCCCGAGCTGAAGGGGTTAGATGTAACTTAATTTGCACTCCATTGTGCAAAATATTTGACTCAGTTTGTATTGGATTGCGACTCAATTTCGTAAAAAAATAACAATTTTTCATGAAATTTGTCAGGAGCGGATAATTTCCCATAAATATGAGAGGCTCTAGTCTAGTAGTGGGCAGTAATTTGTTGCTAGAACAAAGAAATATAATAGAGAGAGTATTGATAGTTCCGTTAGAGTACGACAGGCTGTGAAATTGAAAGATGCAAGTTGAAAACGAGCGGAAGGGCGTTTGAACGGTACTATGCGGTCGAGCACATATTCTTTTACCAGGCTACCCCAGATGCGTGGTAGGCAAGAGGAGTGTACCCCCTTGACAGCAAATTAATTTTTCACTCCTCCTCGAACGTTATATACCTTTGACATACCCCTTGCTAATTTTGACATCAAAATGTCAACACTCCCTCTTCATTTTACTCAATTTTTGAGTACAATTGTGTACCATCTCTTTTTCTCTCACGAAAATGTTACTCAATTTTCGTTAAAAGTGGATCTACTCAATTTTTGAGTAGATTCACTTTTTACGAAAATTGGGTAACATTTCCGTTAGAGAAAAAGAGATAGTATACCATTGTAGTCAAAAATTGAGTAAAACGAAACGGGAGTGAAATGCTGAATTTTGAAGTTTATTTGCTTTTTAACTGGGTATGGGCGCATCCAGGTTGAAAAAAGAAGAAGACATCGAGTGGTGATAAATCTGACAGCTCCCATTGTAAAGTATAGGACGAACATTTTAAATGCTTCTGAAAAATTCCAATTTATTTGGATTTGTTGTCCATTTTTAGATAATGGACGAAAATTTTAAAATGCTTCTTAAAAATTCAAATGAAATTTTAACTAAGCGGTTTAGGTGTCTTCTTCTTTTTCCGCCTGGATTTGTCCATTGCCAGGTTAGCGAGCCCCCAGTTAAAAAGCATCCAGTTAGCGAACAATTGCTGTGCGACACAATGTCAGCCTTATTCTGCGTGGCGGGTGAGTCGACACGACTCGCTCTCACATACGAGGTGACAATTAGATCCATTAGATTTGCATGGAGAGTCACCTACGAGGCGATGATTGTCACCTCGTATGTGAGAGCGAGTCGTGTCGACTCACCCGCCACGCAGAATAACTCTGTGTATCTTTCAAAACAACCACAAGTGAAGAATATAGATCATTCAGAAGAAGACGAACTTAACGACAATTTACGATAGAATAGCTTGTCAGATATTTGGAAACTACGATAGCCCAGTGTGATGAACAAATCCACATTGCCTTTAGTCAAAACGAAAGTTACCAACCGAAGAAAATAATATAACTAAGGGATACAATTCGGAAACAAAACAAAACAAAAAAAAATCTATCAGCATTTTACATAAACATTAAATTTGTTTTGAAAAAAAAAACTTTAATATTGTTCATTCGATCGTTTTCGGGTAGCGTGGGTGTTCTATAATCATAATAATAATCATGTCCATTGTTTGCTTCTAGTTTATGATTTATGATTCATTCCTTTCTCTAACTATACGTACGTGTGTGTGTGTGTGTAATTTGTTTATATGCGCTTGTTATGCTTGTGTTATCTATAGTTTAATGAGTTTACTTCTTCTTCTTCTTCTTCGTTTTTCTTTCGCATCAACTGTGTATTACTACTACATCGGACGCACATTCTTTTTTTCCCTAGAAAAATACACTCCGACCGAACACCATCTATGTTCCTACACTGTATATTTTACGGGTTGATCACGATTCACACATACACTCACTCTCTCCCCAGCCATAAATTCAACTGTTCAACGAATCTCGCATTATAAATAGAATTTCTAATAATAAATCATCGTTATAATAATTTTGTTACACATAAAAAAAAACTGAACGCGACTTGATTTTCTCTTCTGCACAAGCTACTTCACATTTTCAACAAACAATATTCCGTTGTTTAATCGTTTTCTTTAGACTAAAAGAAAAACACAGAAAAAATCATAATGAAACGAAAAAGCAAAAGAATTAAGGAATTTATAAACTGAACTAGTCCTAAACAGCGACTTTCTCTAAGCGACTATTGTTTTTTTTTTGCAATTTTCAATCGAGATTGGCTTTCCTCTTTGTTCTAGACCATAATCGGTTCATCATCGCCGTTTCCATTGCCAGAGCCCGACGATGGACTGGCACCTCCTGGGCCGGCGCCGCCACCACCACCTCCGCTACTGTTCTGCCGCCGACTGCCCGACATCCGCCGGCTCATTTTGATCGGTTCGACCTTGTTGGCGTCCTTCAGCGCAGATGAGGACGAACTGGTTATCGGAATCGAGGCGGATTGCTGGATTAAGATTTTTTGCGATGAAGCAGAGTTGGCTCCGGCTGAGATGGAAGACGACGACGACGGCTCGTAGCCACCGGAAATGCTACGCATTATGATGGGTTTTTGGCGATGGAGCTCGGTAGATCCGGTGGAACCACCGGTTGCGCCTCCCGTCGATAGAGTGACCATCGAATGGCTGAGATTCAAATCGGACCGTTTGGAGGTGGTGGTGCTGCTGCTGTGGTTGCTAACGCTGCTGGTGCTTCCGTTCTGCGATTTGATCATCGACGAGGAGGAAGGGGACGAAGACGAGGTGGCAATTGTTGTGGTAGGAGATTGTGGCGTGGTTGCGGAACCACTTTGACTACCGCTTTTCAGGAAGGCTTCCCGATCGATTAGCGTTTGGTGGGACAGAGATTTCGTTTTGCCTACTTTATGGAAGTAATCGATGCTTTGATCTCCCCGTAGATTATAGCTCACAGCCATTGGTACGTCGTTGTTGAGACTTACGTTACTGCTACCGTGATCCGACGGTGGCTGGTAGCGAATCGATATTCCACTATCACTGATCACGTTGTTATAGCTAGTGTCCAGATCTTTGTCCTTGCTACTACTTAGATCGTCTAGACTTCCACCTTCGCCGTCCAGGTCCGTTGATAGAAGGTCATCGTCCGAGCTGGCCCGGGCCAAACTCGGCAACGTTGACGTTAGAAGGGCCTTCTCTTTCTTAATCTCCTGAATGTGTCCTTCCAGTAGCATTTCTTCCGTTTCCGTCTCGAGAGTTCCGCCAACTCCCCTCGAATTCGATGCCATCTCCTCTTGCGTAAACACCTTACTGCTCCTCAAAGTGCTGAGACGAGTAGTGGCCGTGTGTGCTGCCGTGTCCAGAGTATCGATATCCGCCAGGGTACTCTTCACGTTCAACATCTTCTGCGTTATCAACGTTTCCATGCACTTGGTCTGCCGCCCGATGTCGTTCAAACTGTCCTGCGCCGGAACGTATCGGTTTGTCCTCAGAACACATGGCGCAAACACGATGGCCAACGAACTCGCCGACATCCGATTGTACTGCTCCAATTTGGCCACCAATGCCAAGTGGAAAATTAACCTCTCCAGCAGACAATGATGAGCAGGTGGGATTTTCTTAATCAATGACAGCAGCGTTTGCACCCGATCGTTCGCATCGGACAGATCCGCCGCCCTCAGAAAATCGTCATACCTATCGAACGTCAACAACGGTTCCGGCATCTCCCTCAAAAATGACTTCAACACATTCGTCAACACGTGCACGTTGTAGCTTTCGAAGTCCACTTCCTCCGATCCGCCCGCCACCCGGTCCATTTTCGCCTTCAGTTCCTTGATTTTCGAGCTGACCCCACTCTTCCGGTAGATTCCCTCCGAGTACAACCCGTGCATTTCGATCATCATGATCAAGCTGTAGATCTGGGCGGGAATCTTGATTCCATCACTTCCGGCACACAACGCCGTCAGTGGAACGCCGAACAGTTTCGTCGGATGGCCACCGGCGCCGCTTTCGATGCCGGTGCTGCTCACGGCACCCGTTACCACCCCACCCGGAACCAGCGGGCCACCCGCCGTGGCCGCTATCTTGCTGCAGGCAGCCGACTTCAGGTAGCACCGCTTGTGGCACGTTAGGCGACAGTTTTGGCAGACCTATGGTTGAAGAGGGGGGAGAAAATCGGGAATCAGTTTCCGTTGTGGAGTTGTCGTTGAAAATTCGGGACACTTACCAATCCACGCTCGATTGGCCAGAGGAGAAACTGCTGGCAGATTTCGCACGCCGTCGCAATGTTGATGATCGTTAACTGGAATGTGTGGCCTGGAAGTGCAAGGGGGGTAAATGAGGAATTAGTAGGGATTGTTAATTTTTATTTATTTATACAAGTAAGGGCATCTTCAGCGGTGGTCTATTTTTGGAACAACTTTAGACTTGATTTGCATCAGCAAAACTTGAATAGAACCAGCTAAAATAGACCAACTTCGCGTTCCTTGCACCGTTGTTGTCGATGTTGTCGAAAAGTGAATGTTGACCTTTAGAGTTTGTGAGCTTTATCTGTAGTTCCGAGTTTGTGTCATGGTATAGTAGTTAGAGTCTAGTGAGGGGTTTTCGTGTAGTTCGCGTTCGTATCTTATTTTGAGTTTTTGTACTGGGTAAGTCAGCCTTAAAACGACCTGTGATTACTCTCGAATCGGAAGCAGTTCGCTTCGATTGGACCTTCTGGCTCGACCTATGATGATAGATCCCCTCTCCCCCTCGTAACCGTTGGCGCTAACGAGGTGTCGTAATTTTTGGTTGAGACGTTGTTGGTATTTTCGGCCTTCAGCCTCTACCGAGAAGTAAAACGGTCGATTTAAACGCCGCCAGTCAGCTTCTTTTCCGAGTACGGGAAACTCGATCCCATTATCCTGAATGGTCTCAGGCCGTGCAAACCTGCAATCATGGTGGGTGGTCTCCTTTTAGGAGTGGCGCTTAATCCACCCATTTAAAAACGTCTACATCATAACCCAACTAACACCACTTGTCATATTAATGTTAAAAATACACCTTTTAGACAAAGCTCCGGTTTTTTTTCTAACGTCAATTACTTAATATCACACGGATATAACCGAAAAAGCGCAATATATGTGGCATTTTTGAACATCTTTAGGTTATATCAGATGTTTTGTAGACCATCCATAAGACAAATATTATGTTCTATGGATGCTTCCAACAGCATGCTTTTAACATAATGATATGTTTTGTCCAAGTAAGCACGGTACAAAATGAACAAAGTTAAAAAATATACAAACAAGATTATACAATGGCGAAAAAATATCGTTGCTAATAGTATTTGACGCGTTAAAGGGGATTGTTTATAACTTTTTCAAAAAGGAAATTAAAAAAACTTCACACATCAGATTTTGATCTCGTCGTTAAATTGGAAAATGTAGAAATCGCCAGCACTAACACTAGCTTAACTGCATGACTTAAATTGTCCAATACTTTATAAAATTTCGCGGTATTTGTTGACTGCTCTAAACTCAAATATACAATGAAACGTGTTTTTCTTAAACAAATTGCAAAATTTTAGGTTATTTATACATTAAATAACGCGAAAACCGACGTTTTTACAAGCCCTAACACAGAGAACAGACGTTCATCTTCTGTCTGCTACTTTTGTAAAACTTTAAACTGACATTTCATATGCATGCCGTTATGCTCCTGGTAGGTGGCGCTGCAGTTGTGCGAAAACTGTCATGTAAATTGTTATCAATTAAAATCCTAGCACACAACCTGAAAAGTTTTGTTTGTTTTTCTCTGCACTTGCTTCTTATACCGGCTGCCCATATTTACGTTTACACACGTTTTTCACGAAAAGGTATACGGGCATCAAAGTCTGTTCTCTGTGGCCCCACACTACGTTGATACAGAATATAACAACCGTCTCACGCACCCACATCCCTAACCGTAACAAAGTTCTCATAAAATTTATGTAATTTTAAAGGAAAATACCTATGCAAAAACAACATTCTTTTTTATTGTGTTTTGCTGAACTTCATCTTAAAAGGGTCCCCCACAAATTGAGCGTTACAATTTATAACAAATACTAATCAACCTCCCCAACTGTTGCTTTGCGTTATATTTTAACAAACCCCTATGTCCCATTTGGCTTCTGTTTGAAACAGTGAGTGGCGCCACAATCTTACATTTAAGTAGTGTTTTTTTATTTCAGTATTTCAAATAAACAGTATGTACACATTTTCAGCCGTCACTGTATTGGATCCAAAATTTATTCTGAACAATTTCACTGCTGCATTAGGATGTTGAAAGCATGTTTAATATTCATCTTTAGTGAAACCTATCAACCTATTTCCAGACAACCCAAAATTGAGTACGTTTAACTCAAATCAGTCAAAAGAATGACTACTCAAAAGCGAGTAAAAATAATTTGTAGTGTTAAGATGACAAACAGTCAACATTTGTATTTTCAAGAAGTAAAATTTCAGTTGATCGAACAAAAATAGAACAAAAATGTGTTTGCTGTTCTGGTACCACGTTTAAACTAAATATTTGTGGAAAAACATCCTCAAAACCTTTTAAGACTACACAGAAAAAAATCTGATAGTAAAAACTACCATTTTACCCGACTACGCCTATCTTTAAAACTACCATGAAATTTCAGTCACATGTACTACATTGATAGTAAAACCATCACCGTGTGTGGTATATTTAAAAGATCTCATATTGATATCAACCGCACCATGGTTGATCTAATCGCAGGCATAGTAAAATCAAACGCATTTATAGTCAGGTGAAAATTGTTGGTGTTTGCGCTCAATTTAACCTTCGAATTCGTAGTCTCTACTGCGTTTTTTTTTTGCGTGTAGTCATGTTTGGTATTTCATCCTCACTACTTCTTCTTGTTGACTATCTTGTTGTCAGGTAACCAAAGTTAGAAACATAAGCAAGCGAGCAAAGAATCATCATTGATGTTGAAAACGTGACTAGCGTCAAGAAAAAACGGCCCAATATGGTAATATCGGTAAATTGTTACTCTGTTTGACAAATCGATTGCACCGGTGGTTGGTAACCGGGTTGGAAAATGACAATTTGCTCGCTCGGTTAGCATTACGAACCGGCTGCTTGGACAACCCGGCCCGACCGAGCCGAGCGTTGATATTTGAAGGAAAATAAGCAAAACAAGTTGAAAAGTAAAAACAACATCTTCATCTGGAATACTTTCATTTCAATTTGAATGTTTCCGATTTGTTTTCTAAGTGTTATTTGCTAATTTCACGCTTATTGTGCTATGTCGTGAAAAAATGAGTGCATCAAAACACCGTGGAAGGAATTGGACGTAACAAGACAACGAAGTGCTTTGCAGGGCTTGGCTGGATGATTCCCAAGGTCCAGTCTTTGAGACAAACCAGACCGTCGAAAACATGTACGGAAAAGTATTTAAACTATACACTGCACGAAATATTTAGCAAAACGAAACCGGTGCGAGAGTAAATTTGAGTCTTATTGTGTTACCTTTTTATGAACGCCCGGCGCGAAAGTGGGTGGCTAAATCAAAATAGGAACGCTCTTTGTCATCAAAATATTGCCCAGATACGAACCCACCGGTGGGGATGGTCTAAGCTAAAAAATTACACAAGTATTGAGATATTTGCCATGGAAGTGATAACAAGTGGTGTGAAACATTTACAACCGTTGGCGGATATAATGAAATTCCGTAATTAAATATTTACACAACACTCTGCCAAACTTGGACAGAGGGTATTGTCAATCAACGTAGCTCTTTGAAATATGTTGTCCGGCTATATAACTCGTATTCTAGAATTAGATGATACGGATTCTAACGTTTTCAGGATGTACGAATGAGAAAATAATGGGTTGTATTCTGCATGTCTCAGCTGGTGTTGATTCAGCGACGGGCTTCACGCATTACAATCAAGGTGGAGTTTTGAAGCAAGACGATTCACTTCTATCGGAAGACGTGATGTCGCTAAAGTTGGAAACAGAGCATTGGGAATTTATCTGGACCAACCCGAACCCTTAGTCGGACACATTTTGTCAACCGAAATCTATGAGCTGGGTGAAGGAGACGGATGTCGTATCGAAAGAAACATGTTTGAGTATTTTAACGACTGTTCCGGAAAGTATAAGCACACCTTATTTTAACGTTCACTTTGAATATAATGAAATATTTCAACATGTTTTGGCTGCGTCCTTTTGTTTGCACATTTCTGAATGACATAGCATCAAAAAAGTGCTCAGTTTTGTGTTACCTATCAAAATGCGCGGTCTTACTCCGGAACAACGAAAAAGTATCGTGCACAAATGGTGCACTGTGAGCGGACTCTCCTTGAGAAAATTGGCCAAGGAAGAGGGTTTAAGCGTCGGAGCGGTACGACCTGCGATTCGAAAATATAGAGAACAGTGTACGTTTGAAGATGCGCCGAAGAGTGGTCGGAAATCCGGTCCTGTTAGTCCGGATATCGATAAAAAGATCAGGGATGCCTACAAGCGAAAACCAGCGACTTCCGTTCGGGATGTTGTAAAAAAACTAGGGACCTCGTCGAGTAACGTCATGCGTGCCAAAGAAAGACTTGGGCTTAAAACATACCGGAAGCAGAAAAAACCCAAAAGGAACCCAAAACAGGCCGCGTCCGTGAAACCACTGGCCCGCAAACTGTACGATTCGTTATTGTGTAGAAATTCTGTGTATAATAATGGACGATGAAACGTATGTGAAACAAGATTACAAAACGCTTCCCGGACCACAATTCTATACTGTAAGCGAAGACAAAGACATCCCCGAAACGGAGAAGGCAATTTTTACAGAAAACATCGGTAAGAAGGTTATTGTTTGGCAGGCAATATGCGAGTGTGGTAAAACATCTAGAACGTACATCTCAACGGAGACGATTAACACTAAGAAATACGTTAAGGAATGTCTCCAGAAGCGATTATTGCCGATGATTAGGCAGCACGAAGGTCAAGTAGTGTTTTGGCCTGATTTGGCGTCATGACATTACGCAAAGGACACTTTAGAATGGTACAAAAGTCAAAATGTATGTTTCGTGCCGAAAGACATGAATCCGCCGAACTGCCCGGAGGCACGGCCAATCGACTTTTTGGGCTTTAACCAAAGCAAAGCTTCGAAAATTCATAAAACCAGCGGACGATATCCAAAAATTTAAAAAAGATTGGCCAAAAGTGGTCAAAATGGAGGGAAGTACCACTGTGCAGAAGCTTAGGAGTCTTGGCTATGATTAAATATTTTGATTAAACGAGAGTAAAATATCATATAAAACACAAATACAAATATGATTTGCCAAATAAAATAATTAGTACTAGAAAAAACATGACTTTTTTGTTATTTTGAAAGTGTGCTTATACTTTCTGGAACAGTCTATAGGTGAGTTGGACGCAATCAAAACCAGCATATTTTTGTCATGTCTAACGAAATAGAGTTGCGAATTAAAATTTTCGGGATTTTTGCGATGGTCGACGGGAAAGCAGCGAACGCAATAACAAACAATAGGAACAAACATGCATGTCCGCTCTTTTCAGCAGGAGCTGATCCGCGTGTGGGGCCTTTCTATTTCCTTTCCAGATTAAGTACTGTCGAGTGGTTGACAAGAGTATCTTTACAGAAGCAAACAAAAGAACACCCAGCGCAAGCGAATTTAGATGTAAAGGCGAAGGCTCGAGAATTCGCACATGCCTTGGAGGATAATTTAAAAGTAGTAATATTGGCAACATGGCGCGTCGTTTTCTGGCAGATCCAAAAAGCTTCTTTAGAATTTTTCGGAATAATTCAACCTCTTGTTGAAAACGTCCGACTAATTAGTAATCTTGTGCTTTCTTCTAAGAAACTCGACCATGAGAAGGTAAGTTTTTCTTTGAACTAAAAAATAGATTTCAAACGAGTTTCCATTTGTGAAGCGATGACCGCCCTGCGTCCTCAAGTACAGTCATTTGCCAGAATTGTTGTTGAGATTGGTGGGTAAGATAAACATATTTTTCAGTCTAGAATAGTTATAACAGTATTGTATAAAACTCTGATCCACAATTGATACGTTGAGGATGCGTTTGCGTGAATTTGACAGTTTTCACATAGATTTTCTGTCAAATTTATGTCAACGCATCCGCAACGTATCAATTGAGAGTGACCCTTAAGGCATCTTCATATACCTTACTTTTCCAAGCTTATGAATAAAACACATTTTCAGCCATGAGCAGGGTAGAGAGGGGAGCCACAAGTGCTATAAATATACCGCCCTCATCTGGCGCGAAAGACGTTGATCGAAGAAGTGGCACTTCCTGTGCTCAACACAACACCAAACCAAATCGATTTATTAGCCAATTTTCCTTCAGGAATGCATTTGGTCTGGTTAAAAAATCAGCGGCTTCTCTTACTTGGTAATTTGGGTCCGTTTTTTCCACTGTGCAGTGTTTGAGACTGAAGTCGTATAAAATAAAAACAATTCCAACTTGCAACGACAAACAGAATTTGACAGAAAAATCACGAGCTCGATGTTTGTACTGCGAATATTTGATGAAGTTTCGTTATTATAGACGGTGAAACTTATGTCCCGGGAGGATTTCAAGCAGCTTCGCGTGTTGGTTTCTGCTGTTATCAGAAATGTTACAGCTGAGGATTTCAGTTTTATCGAAGTTTCCCAAAAATACGTTGTTTGGCAAACCAATTTGCACGTGTGACAAAAAGAGTAAATCTTTCGTCCCTACTGGCACAATCACAAAGAAGATTCACCGGAAAGAGTGCCTGCTGAAGCAACTGCTATCCTTCATCAAAAACCACAAAGAAAAACCTTTGTTCTGGTCCGATTTGGCATAATGCCATAATGAAAAATAAAAGAGTGGTACGAAGCAAATCAAGTGAAAATTTTACTAAATTGTGCAGAGTTACGTCCAATCGAGAAATATTGGGCTCTTAGGAAGCGAAAGCTTTCTGGAAAGATATAAAGAATCAGAGATATCGAACAGTTCCAACATATTGGGACAAAGACGGCCAACTCGGTACCTGAAGAGTCTGTACAAATCCTAACGGACAGAATTAAGGACATACGGGATCAAGTCCCTATCACTTCGATTTTTTTTAGCATAACCCTCAAATACTATTAGGCCTTCAGGCGTGAAATTTTCAAGAATTGTTTGGAGCATCCATTGGTTAGCAATTTCAGCGTTGTTAGTTTTGTTTTGTTTGTGATTTTTGGTCTCAAAAATCGTGAAGTGATAATTAACCTATAAATGATATGGAAAAAGGATTCGCTTCGATTCGAATTTTATGCAAATACCGAATAACTATGGTTCGACTACGTAAACTATTAATTCAGATCGCATGTGTCTAAAATAAACGCCTACACTTGAAATATAATGTGAAATTAATTTTACTGAAGCTTTCAAGTGTCCGAATACAGACCTTAAACCGCAGACGCAAAATTGCAACTTTTAACATGGAAATTCCTAAGTACTCTGGAAAAGATCTGTTTTGTTTTAAGAATTTGTGATAGTTGATAAACAAACTTGATAACGTCAAAATGAGCTGACTGTTATTGTAACATTCCTGAGACCTGTGGGAAGCACCTGAATATTTTCAAAACATTTTCGATGTAATGGGATCATCAGTGAACCTTTCAAACCATTCCAGAACAAACGTTTTTTTTACTGTCCCAAAGTTTACTCCCACCTTCCCTCAGCCTCCACTACTCACCATTGTAGGTCGTGTGCTCGTCGTGCTTCCGCTTCTTGTCTTTTTTCCGCTTCGCCTTCGGCTTCTCCGTCTCCCGCGAGTTCATAAACTCGTTCATGAAGCCTCGGAACGCGTTCACCCCCATCGTCAGGGGGAAGTCGTTCTTCCGTCCGGAGGTCGTCTCAATCACCTGCTCAAAGTTGGCAATCAGATCCCGATACTTGATGTTCAGCAGGTCCGAGTTCTGCTTGTGCGCCACGCTGTACTGCGCCACCAGGTTGTCCTTGAATTCGCGCAGCGCCTGCTTGAACACCCGGTCGACCTCCGAGGGCTTCTCGCAATCGCTCTCCATCTTGCAGATTTTCTGCGTGATGAAATCCTGCATCAGCTGCAGCTCTTTGGCATCGCTTATAATCTTATCGGTCGAGTCGGTGTACTCTCGCGTCGCGGAGAATTTGGAATTCGGCGTGCTCGCCCCGATGGGGGCGTGTTTGTCGTGCTTCCCCGTTCGTATCCGCTTCGATCGTTTAGCAGCACACTGCAAGGTTTTGATTCCCCCGTTCTGAATGCACTTGGTGTGTACCAACACCTTGCAATCCAAGCATCGGTAGCCTTCGTTGACAAACGAATCGCTTTCCTGGCAGCTGGCACACTTTTCCGCTTTGTTGATTCGCTGCACCTTGCGAAATTGGTGCCCGGCGATGTTGATCCGGGTACTGGACTGATACATGTCGTTCCCCCGGTTCACCTCCAACAGGGGAATCTTGTTGGTCGGATCCGAGTTCCGTCGTTTGAGTGTATCCACTCCCACGATGGCACCCCGTCGGCTCAGCCCGGTTTGACCGGTCGAACCACCACCGCCGCTTGCACTGGAGAAGTCATCACTGAGATTCGTTTTGATGCGGCGCGTTTTGCTTGGAACGATCGTCACACCCGAGGCCACCATCGCAGCATTCGATAGCGTCAGATCAATGTCCTTGCCCATGGAGTACTTGGAGTCTTCCGATTTGGTACCGAGCAGAGCAGCTGCCTTGCCTGGAATGGGGTTGAATTGGTGATTAATGGGGGTTTGCGGAGGGACTTGGATTTACTTACCCTTCGGTGTGGTGGTATTGTAATAGTTCTGGGCAAAGTCATCCGGATAGCTGCTGGATACCCGCTGTGAAGGTGGCAGACTGCTTTGCGCAGCGCCCAGATTTGCCACCGGTGGGATAAACTGCTGCTGCTGCTGAGTAACGTAATTGTATAGACTATTACTACTACCACTGTTGCTGTTAGTATTGGAAGTGCTGGGGGATTTGATTGTATTGTTGTTATTGTTATTGTTGTACGAATGCGATAGTTGTTGTTGTTGCTGCTGTTGCTGTTGCTGCTGCTGCTGCTGTTGATGCTGATGGAATGCTGCTGTGGGAGAGGAAGCGTACTGGACGTTCTGATAGTTGGCAGACGACAACGATGGCGAAAGGGATGATGACTGCAAATGCTGTAGGTGATAGTTGGAGTTGATTTCGTCACCCTGGCTTCGACACAGGAGCTCCCGGCGACTGAGTGTGGTACTGGACTGTTGTTGCGTTTGGCTGATTGTGTTACGGTTGAGATTCCGCTGAAGAGGAAGTTTTTGCGGTTGCTGTTCGGTAGGTACGTTCGGACTACTACCACTGCTACCGCTATTGGCAATTCCGGAAGTGGCCACTGAAGAAGAGAGACTATCTAAACCGGTATTTACAAGAACGATTTCAACATTACTGGAACTAAAACTATTATTGCTGTGGTTCTGATTTCGAATCATTCCACCACTACTAAGACCGGGATTGCCACTGCCGTACGCATCGTACCGCAGACGATGGCTCGGCGATGGTCCCGAGTCTACCCGTCGCACCGGCAGCTTTCCACTGCTGGTACCGCCACTACTCATCGAACTCAATCCCCGCTCATAGCGATACTTGGCCAATTCTGCATCGTCGAACGTACTCTTGCTTGCACGCTCGATTTCGTACTTCCGTATTGGTCGATCCAATACATCGTCCTGCCGTTGGAGTGGCACCTTCGGATGCTGCTGACTGTTGCCATATTCCAATAGGCCACTGTCCGTGCTGCCACTGCTGGGATTCTTCTCCAGTAACACTTCGTGCCTTAGGACTCCCGAAACGTAGCTCGGATCGTCCACCAGACCCATGTCTTCGTAGCAGTCCTCGTCATCCTCGTCCTCATCATCTTCGTCGTCGTCGATGAAATCCGCACTGCTAAGGCTATTATCGCTGAACAGAGCTCGATTTTTGTTGACTATGTCGATGGCCGCGTCGAAGCTGATACCCACCGGTGGCGATGGTTGCTTCTTGCCACCGCCGATCGCTTTGTGGTGCTGAATCTCCGGTGTATCGAAGGAGCTCTCCAGCGGTCGTTCGACTGCCGGAAGGCTTTGCGTCGAGCGCAGTTTGGCACGTTCCCGTTGCAGTTTCTGCAAATGAAACAAATGATCAAAATCGAGACCGTGGAAAATGTACTAAGAAATAACCTACCTTGCTCACCGCCACCTTAAATCGCTCCCGAGCCTGGTTCCCTCGGATGCGCGCCTGCACAACCTGTACACCGGTCTTCAGTTTGTTGTACCAACTCCGCACCGTGTATCCTCGCCAGGCACTCTGGATTATGGTGGCCGCTTCCGTTCGCAGCTTCCGCAGGAATTTGGCCTGTTTCTCCTTCACATAGAACCGCCAGTACGATTGGATCGTGCAGGCCGCACTCCGGTACTGGCAGTACTTCTTACGCTGCAGAATCGATCGAAACCACCGCTGGATCGTAATGATACTGTCGATGATTTTCGTGTGTAGACTTATGTCCAAACGCATCTTCTGCGATTCCCGCATGTAGATCTTGGTCAGCCCCAGTTGATAGTGTTGTTTGTTGAGGTCCATGGTGTTCATAAAATCCCGGACGTCCTTCTGCGAGCTGATCAACCCCTTCGGTAGCAGTATCCGGTACAGCTGGATGAACTCCTCATAGGTAAGCCGCACATTGTAGCCTGCCCGCCGGATTCGGACCGTTTCCAGCATTCCCGTGTAGCGGAGCTGCAGGAAGAGAACAGAAACAAAACAAAAACAATTATAGCATTACATTCCAGACGAAATTCCTTGAATTATCTAAACGTTAGGAAATCAATTGCCCACAGGGAGTGCCATTAGCGCAAACAGCTTATTTTATTGCAACTGCAACAGGGTGTTTTTTTTTAATTTTCAGCCTTCTAATTTACAACCTGCCGGAATCTGCCTTACTGTGCATATTTTTTGCCGTCTTCCCAATGCGGCACACCGGGAACCATAAAACAGGAAGGAGCTCACTGCCTTGCCTCCTCAACCTCCTTCTCGTACACGACGCATAGCAGCGGTGCAAACAGGAAGAGAGGCAGCCGACTCGTACAGAGAGAAGATAAAAAAAACAGCGACAAACATTTTCATCAATCTGTTTTTGTCATCTTCCTTTCGAGGTATTATTGGTCTGTTAATGCACTTTATGGATTAGCACTCCGGTGTGTACATCGCCTGAGGAATGTGCAGGAGTTTTGTCACGTCTTTTTGTTTCTAGTTAGGATTACGAATTCTTCCAATTCATAGACATTACTGGGACCGTCAGGCGCTAGCGAAAACTTTTGGGACGGATAATCTTGGTCTGTCATCGGAGAACTCTTTCGCTTGGAGAAAAATAAAGATCAAATTACTGACGGCTGACTCTGTCTGTCGGTGGTTCAATTGTTGGTAGAAGATTGAACTGATTTCAGGGCAGGATTGAAACAAACAGATAAGCCAAGAGGTGCCAACTGCTGATTTAGTTATTAGTACGAATCTTTTTAAACACAGGAATGAAGCATCATACCCAACGAAAAAATCTTCAGACATTTTTTTTGTCTAAGCATAAATTTGTCAAAAGGAGGTTTTCTGGGTTGCATCCCGAGTAAAGTCTAACATCATAAAGATAGCAATTCGAAACCTTATGTTGATATCAAATCAACATCAAATTAAAATCAAAGTTCAATTTCTCTTCACAATTAACAAATTCTATGTCACATTTAGTTTTCATCTTGCTGTAATTTTGCGTTAACTTTTCTTTGAGAAAGGTCGCTTTGTTTTCATTGTCTTGACAGATTATCAACTAGAATACTTATTTTGCTATCAACAGGGAAAAATGTACAGCATATTGCCTTTTCAATTTGCTCTCAGTGATAGCAGGATAAGTTTTAAATTTGATGTCACAGGAATAAATGTTTGCTATCAATTTTGATCTTTTAACCGTTAAAACGACCAAAACGATAGGAACCTGAGTAATCATAATCGGTAATTTCACAGGATCATATTTAGTTTTCAATTTGATCTCAAACTCTTCTCGGGAAAACAAACAACGCCCAAATTGCCTACCAATAGATGCTCCAGTGGAGCAAACGATTCTTGGAAATTTCACGCTTGAAGTCCTAATAGTATTTGAGGTTTGTGCTCAGAAAACTTCGAAGTGATAGGGGCTTGATCCCGTATGTCCCTAAATCCGATTCAGTGTTCGATGTTTGTTGCGTAAAGGCTCAAACGCAGTGATGACGGAAACGGAACGGCGACGGCAGCGAAAGAGCCCAATCTGACTAAACATGCTTGTCGGATAGAAAACTGATTAAATCCAAGTTGATTTCAATTGGACATATCGACGTCATTTAAAACAACTGTCAAACTTGCCGTTTCCATTCCGTTTACGTCCTCATTGCGTTTGGACCTTAAGGATTTGTTCTCGCGAACGGCACGATTAGTATTTGAAAATAAAATGATATTCAAATCCGGAAGTTACCGAAATTAAAGCAATTAAACTTGGATCAGTTCGTCTGTTCCCAATGCTGTCATTCATTCGGTTTCCATTGTCAAAACATCAAAGTTTTCCCCTTACGAATTGCTATATCTTTACGGACCGAAATGTCGGAAACATGCATGTCTCGGAAAATTATGGGCAAAAAAAAAAGCACGAATCCTCAAGCACGTTTAAAACCGCACATGCAAACTCGTGTCACTACTCGAACCAATAACTTGATAACTGTCCTTGGTATTTAGTAGCTCAGAAAAAAAGCTGAAAGGCAGAAAGGGTTTACATAATTATTGCAGACAGCATTTCAGTAGTATTTTTGTGAAGAGTATACCAATTGTGAAGAGTTTACCAATTTCCATGGGTTCCAACATATTTCTGTTGCTCATGCTATCGAACAGTCTTCCAGGTGCAACCTAGCGCAGATGTTTGATGAAGTATACACTTTCAAATGAATACTCCCTTGAAGTGCACGCATACACTCATCAAAATAAACATGAACAATAGCTGGGTTACACCTTACACAATTCTATGGAAATAAGATAGAAAATATCTCAGAACTCAGAAATATTTGGTAGGTTTGTGCCTTATTAAAAATAATAAGACGTGTATATTTTTAGTCAGTCATTCCCGCGATGGAGTGGTCCAAAAAATAAAATAAATATTTTTTTGAAAATTTATAACTTTTGATCCACTTGACGTATCCATTTTATACGCGAAGATTTTCATGCGGGGCTTATTGTACATGATGACGACCTCAGAACGTACGTGTATGAACAGGCATTCTTGAAATGGGTCATTGGATTTTCAATAGGGCTGCCACCTTCAATCTCCAGGGCTAAAAAGGTTTGCACATCGGGATAGCATATAAATCAACGAAGGAATGCAGACAAGTATCTTCCAGAAAAGCACTGCCGGTCAGTGGGAGATTGATTGTATATACACACAATACACACACATTTGCACTTGGGATATGGAAATTTACCCTCGAATTAAATTTACCCTCGAATTAAATAGTCCTAGATTCCTAGGAGTATAGAAAAATAATACCCAGAATTTAGGGCACATTCTAGAAAATTCAAAAGGAGACTTCCCAGAGCTTTAGAAAGATAATTTCCAGAAATTCTGGAAGAATCTTCCTCGAAAAAAAAACTTCTCAGAAGTTAAGCAAGTCCAAACTCCCTAGAAGTTCAAGATCATATTTCCCAGAAGTTCAGGAGAGAAATCTAAAATCAGGAGAGGACTTCTCAGAGCTTCAGGAAGTCGTTTTAATAAGAGGGCATCTTAGAAGTTTGGAACTTGTCAGAGATTGTAGAGTTCTTCCCAGAAATTCAAGATGCAGAAGTTTAGGACAAAAATTCTCCGGAGTTCAGGAAGAAATAATAATACCTCAAATAAACAAACAAACTTCCACAACTCAGGACGATGCATCCAGAAGTTCAAGAAAATATTCCGTGCCCAGATCCATGAACTGCAGTCATGAATTCGAGAACAAGCAAAAATACACCGTCAACTGAATCATGAACTAAATAACATTTAAAGGGAAAAATCCAGAAAACGTGAACTACTAGGCTGCCTGAAGAGTCCTTTTAATTTCCTACAGATGGCGTTGGTAATCGCCAATGTGTACCATTTTCTATGAGCTTCACTCCTTGAATGTCGGCTGTCAAAATTTCAGCCATTTCTGTCCACGCATTCATTAGTGCAACAGTGAGAAGAGACCGATCAGCATGTTTTTAAAAAAATGGAAAAATCCGAGTTTCGAGTTTTGATAGAATACTATATTCTACGCAAGAAACCGGCTGCCAAAACCAAATCCTAGCTGGATAAGTATTTTCCAGACTCTGCTCCGTCGATTCAAACGATTCACAAGTGGTTTGCTGATTTTCGTTGTGGCCGTACGAGCACCGTTGATGCACCGCGTTCTGGACGCCCAAATGAGGTCACTACAACAAAGAACGTCGATAAAATCCATGATGTACTATTGGAGGATCCGAAAGTGAAATTGAGAGAGCTAGCTAAGGCTTTGGGCATTTCAATGGAAGGAGTTGGCAACACCATGCATTCCGTTTTGGGTATGAAGAAGCTCTGCCCGTGATGGATGCCGCGTTTGCTCCTCCTTTACATAGGTCTCATCGTGCATCAAAACGCATGCATCCGGACGCTGCAAAAGACGCGAATACAATTTCCGGGCCCTTGTTGCTGCTCGCTTCTTCTGTTCTGCACTTTGTTTCGAGATTTTCTGCTTCTTGTAGGTCTTCAGGTGGTTTCGCCTCTTAATACGCTGGATCATTCCGACACTCGTTCCTGCTTTTTTGGCCAAATCACGTATTGACATTGATTTGTTCTTCATGATTAGAGATACCACTTTCTGCCACTTCTTCGGGTTGGAAGAACCGGGTTGTCTGCCTCTTCCTGGTAGCTCATCCAAAGAATAGTGTTCCCCAAACTTATTAATGATGGTTTTAACACTCGCATGATGAATTCCAAACCGCTTCACCAATATCCGCATAGTAATACCCTTCTCACTTAGCCATGTGTCCAGAACCTTAATTTTCACTTCCTTTTCAATACGCGACATTTTGAAAACGCAGAATTTGAACCGCACAAACAAGTAAACAAAAGAAAGCTGACAGTCAAACGCACAGCATGCAGTGTTCAAAGCATAAAAAACCATCACAAATGGGTATAAAGTCGCGGTGAAAATTGCTTCGACTAGGATCGCGTCGCATCGGGTCGCGTTCGCTTCCACTATACGGGCCACCTATGGCATTGGCTGGGATTAATGACGAGGCAATACGGTTTATGCTTTTCAAGGTCAAAGCTAGTCAATGAGGTCGGCGAGGAATCCTTTACGTGCCATTATTTTTAACGCTGCGATCTCAACTTGCTTGTGCTTGGCATGTTCGGCCACGGTGCTCAGGAATTGTTTTCACTCTAGGTATTCACATTGCCTTGCTGCTAATAATATACATTAAATCCGATTTAGTGTTCGATGTTCGTTGCTTAAGCATTTATTTTCGCGAACGGCTCGATTAGTATTTGAAAATAAAGCAATGAAATCTGGATCAGATCTCCGGTCGCCGGAAGCTGTCATTCATTCGGTTTCCAACAACTTTCTCAACACAACAAAGATTTCCGCTTACGAATTGTCGACCAAAATGTCGGAAACATGCATGTCTCGGAAAATTATGGTGCTCGAGCACCAAATTGACATAAGAAAAGGCCCAGCAACAATTTGCCCTGACACCAATGACATTTCAGTTGTTGGAAAAATATGCATGGCAACTTCGACCGAAATATTCAATTTGTATACTCAGCCAAATAATCTTAAGAATTTCATAAGGTTGAACTTATGAACGATGCTATGGAGTTTAATAAAGCTGACTTATTAAAACATTTTGTTTCACACGACGTTGTTCTTGTACGCCTTTAAGCTTTCCTGATTACAAGTGTTGATATATATATATATTAGTGGGCAAGTCACTGGACCCATTACCTCTACGTTCAAGGTTCGAATCCAGGTTGCTCCATATTTTTATTTTTTCGGCATCATTATATTTCATAACATAAGTTTATGAAATTCACACTGATTTTTTTTTAGTAAATAATCACAGTGCCATCCTATGAATATCGAAAGTTTATTTCGCTGAGTGTATGATATCAGTCTTGGCGCATGTTTGCTATGGTTGGAACAGACATACAACGTACAGTGTTGTGTTCCTTTAGCCTAGTACCTGTTTTTTAGTACATTTTTTGCTAAACAGTCACCTGCTGCGAAATTTGAGGCCCGCACACCACCAACAGTTTTTATGTACAGTTCGAACGAACGCGGGGGATAGAAAATAGAAAGAGAAAAATTCTCCCTATTTCTGCCCACAGTTTCAAACAGTTTAGAAATAGTATATGACTGTATTTGATAGCTTGATTAAAAACGCACTTATTTGATTATTTATGATTATAACTTGTTAGTATCCATTCTTATGATTTTATTCCATACAATAAACTTCATATGTATACTGTAATAAGCCAGAAATTAACGAAATTTTAGGCGATATAAATCTATGTAACAAATTTTATTTAAACCGCATCGGCTGGAGGTAGCAGAAATTTACGAAATTTTCTCCCACGACGGTTCATTTTGCGTGTTTTCAGTTCATAATGAAAAATGTCAAAAACCAAAATGTAAATATCAAAATTCAGTACACTTACCACCACTGGTTCGTACAACGCTGTAATACAGTGGGGGAAATTCGTTTAAACGCAATGTCATTTTAGTGTTTATTTTCAACACAAAAGATCGAGACGAAAAATCAAGTATAGTTGTCATAGCCTATCAGATATTTCGTATTTGAGATCACAATTTGATTTGAAGTTCATAATGACTTTTTAAAAAAAAAATTCCAAAGAGGTGATTTGGGGGGGGGGGGGGTATCTCGTTTCAACGCACTTGTAGTTTTATTATTCAAATCGAATTCACAGTTCAAAAATCAACCATAAACAATAGTTAATACTTCGTTTGCTCCAGGCTTCTCCTTACGGCTGACTCAAGTTCACGAACTGTTTTAAACACAGGACTGAAGCGACTGTCATCCACGAACAACAATCGTGAAACCGAAAATTTGGTGCTGCGTGTAGTGCTAATTTGACAGTTCGGTTTTCTTGAAGGCTGTAGGCAGCAAACACAATATACGCGGTGGAAGTTGGCGTAATTTTGTTAATTTGATTCGACAGTAAAGTCTTGTAATTAGTGCAGTGATTATCACAACGATAGTATTTTTTCATTGTTTATCAGCCAGGTATAATAATGTTTTATCTACTTTACTGATACTAGTAGGTTGATAGAAGAAATATTATAAGGAATTATAATCCACTGTGAACCGAGCTTAAAATGTTCAAATCGTCACTAGCGCCACACCAAAAATAGCAGGCTTCAAGAACTAACGCCTGCTTCAGTCCTCTGGTTTTAAACTGCCTTCCGCCTTTGTAAACCTGTCGTACCATGATGCCCCACAAGTTCTCGATAGGATTTAGATCCGGACTACGAGCAGGCCAATCCAGAAGACCGATGTCTCGTTCAGAAAACCATTTCAAAGCTTGCTTGCTGACATGAATTGCTGCATTATTCTGTAGAAATACGAAATTTTCCGGCATAACGTCTTCTGTAAACGGGATCAGAACATCTTCCAGAAGCTCCAAGTACTTTTCCGAATTCATCCTGGTCGAAATGGTGGCAATTGGGGTCTTTCCATGGATCGAAAAAGCGGCCCAAGACATTAGAGTGCCACCATAGACTAACTCTAAGACCAGTAGGTCCCATACAAATACGATTTTTTTCTTGGCTCAGTCAGTACTAGCACATCGGTCCCAAGCTCAATAATGCGCCCCTAATTATGAACTCACACGAACACACTCTCAGATATTCTGTCGAAATAACACAGCAAATCGAAACAAAGGCGCAAATATGTATAGTAAGGTGCTGGCTTCAAGGTGTAATTCGGACTAAGGGGTTCTACAACAGTGATCCAATTTCAAATCGCTAGTTGCATATTGATTGTTGGTGCCACCTCCAAAGTTCCTGCTCAACTTAACCTGCGGAGATTTCCTCAAATCGTGTCAATAATATGCGGTGCAGTCTGGGCCATCCAAATTGAATTTCTTCTCTTCAGAAAAAATAACATTGTCCCATTCCGTAGTCCACGACATGTATTTTTTTAGCGAAATTCAATCTAGCGTTAATGTGAGCCGGTTGAAGATTGTTTTTTTTTTTTGCTTTTTTGTGTACTTTAAGTGGCCACATTCATGTAGAATCTGCCGTAAACTCTCTTAGAAATAGAAAGCCCTATTTCTTGCTTGATTTGCGCAGCAGAGAAGTTTCCAGAGTCACCCATTTGTATAATTTGGTTCCGGGCACGATTGGTAATCTTCGAATTTCCCGTTGTTTTCTTTTTTACGCCATACTTCTTGCCTTTTTTCAGCAGGTTCCTGATTGCTGCTGCCGATCTGTGGATCACACGTGCAATTTCACGATTGCTCTCACCGCGACTTTTGAGTTCTCGAACCAGTACAGTAACTGTTCGCTAACTGGGTGCTGTTTAACTGGGCTGCTTTTTAACTGGGCGTTCGCTAACTGGGCTATAGCCCAGTTAAAAAGCAAATAAACTTCATAAAACAGCATTTGACATTTTGTTGTCAAAATCAGCAAGGGGCATGTAAAAGGCATATGAGTTTCGTAGAGGATTGAAAAATGGTTAAACTGTACGAAATTGAGTCGTAATTTCATACAAACTAAGTCAAAAGTTTTGCACAATGGGGTGCACAATAAGCTACATCGCAATAGCGCATAAGACTTAAAAATAATATTTAATTTATGTATTGTGCAATGAAATATCCCAGCCGAAATCTGATCTGAAAGCCCCCTAGAAGTTTATTTACATTTGAAATGTCAGCCCAGTTACCGAGCAGCATCCGCTAACTGGGCTGTGCACTTAACCCAGTTAGCGAACGGTTGCTGTATTTGCTCCGACTGGCTTAAATACTTTCCTTTACCCATTTTGCCGAAAACAAGCAACAACTACCGCGCAACGCAAATTCAAACTCGTGGCAGACGAGGGCTATACACTGTAAATATGGCAGATTCGCAAGATAACAGTAGCATAGGTACGCTCAGTGCGGCTTTACGTTAGTGTGCGTTAAAATGAATTTCCCCTCTAAAAACCTTTTTTGGATTTTTTCAGAGATCACAATGAACTTCCGTTCAAATTGTGTTCTCAAAAACGTAACTACTGATAGGCTTTAGTAAACTGTATTTGACTTTTTGCTTCGATCTTTTGTATTGGAAATAAACCCAAAAATTACCTTGCGTTTAAACGAATTTCCCCCACTGTATGTATGTCTATCCCAGGCATTACACATAACGACGTCAAATTTTTCCGCACGGAAAGCCTATATAAGGAGTTTGACCCCTAATAAAATGACGGGACTTATGAAGAAATATCCAAATATGCGAGTTATGAACCGCTCGCTCTTCCATCCGATTAGAAATTTTTATTTTTAAAAATTTATGCAGGGGTATGAGGGGTGCGGTTTCTAATTAACATCCGACAAATGTCAGGTAACGTTTGTATTAAAAGAAATGGACAAAAATTGCCGATTTTTCATGGGTTTACCTTCACCCGCACTGACGAAACTACCCATGCAGCATCAATCATAGTAACCCATGAGTCAGCAAACAAAATTTGACAGCTCTATCAGTCGAACACTAACCGTGATGGCAAAAACAGGGAAGCAACTCCGTTCAGATGTATGCGCGTTCAAAAAAACGGCACCCTGCCGCGTCGAAAACGGACATCGTGCGACATTTTGTGGCTGACAATCAGCGAGAAGGGGATGTCAAAGCCGCTCTTTTTTCGCTCCGGACTGGCCGTGAACGGGGAAATTTATAGTACAAAACGCCTGCCAGAAGTTGCGTCGTTCATCAAGAAATACCATAAAGACAAAGACGCGGTGTTCTGGCCGGATCTGGGGTCGGCCCACTACTCGAAGCGATTGTTGGAGGAGATGGAGCGGCTGAATATCGATGTTGTACCCAAGTCGGCGAACCCGCCAAACGTCCACCAGCTGCGTCCCATCGAGAATTTCTGGGCCAACCTGAAGCGTAAGATCTATTCCAACAATTTTGTCGCTGAAAACTGAGGAGGAATTGATAAATAAAACGAAGAAAGAACTCAAAAACATGCCTACACGCAGGTTTTCGTCCGCCATGGTGAATGTTCCGATTAACTGCCGGAAGGCCGCTTGCAAGTAAGCTTAAATAATTACCTTCCATGGGAAATTTATCAAAAACATTATCTGTCGTAGCTTTTCTTTTATCACCATCCAAAAAAAAAGTCCATTTTTTTTAATGCAAACGTTATGATTGTGTGGCAAGTACAATCATACCCTATGCCCAGGGAGCAGACCAGACAGGGATTCGAACCCAGCCACCTACAGAATAGTGTTGCTATGTAGCTGCGCCTATACGACTCAACTACATCATCATGGATGATGTTTTAAAAATCAACTTCTGGAACGATTACTCGGGAAGTTAATCGCTTGAGCAACTTACCTCATAAGTAAACAATTTTGGTTAAGTTTTCTTCACGTTCTTTACTAATGTAATTTTTGTAATGTTGTTTAGCATAGAACTATGAAAATCGTACAGCTTCCGTGAAGCTATAGAAAACTTTATTTTCTAACTAAAATTGTGTTATTTTATTCAAGGTTCATTGAGGTGGTCATCTGTCCTATAAAATATCATTGAATCAGTGAACCCATTTGAGTACCCGAGGAAAAGTGTTACTTTTTATTTGAGGGATTTGAGTCCCAGAAACGTACAAAGAGTAATTACTTGTTTCTGTCTATCGGATTGGTGGAAATCCTTGTACTGAGCTACCTACACGAGATGCATTTATATGAATGATTCATACCCTGAATTTTCCTTCAAGAAAATCATGAAACCTACCGCTCCCACCGTGAGGATCATCTTCAGCTTCAGCATCAAACACGTAGCAGTTAGAAGCGCGATCAATAAACTGTCAACCATCAATAATATCAGAACAAACACGCTTCTAGCACAAACGATGGTCATATTCAACCGGATCGACGACGGTGCACTCTTCGTCATTGAACATTTCGTGGTCAGTTGTATTAGTTGCTGTAATTGCAGTTGCACTTGTTTTCCACATCACATCACTTCCAGCCATTGATTCATTCATAAAACTTCCATGTCACTAAATAGGTAATGATTGATCCAGAAATTCCTGTTCTCCGTTACTTGAGACCGCGTTACAAATCCGATAATCCGAACCGAACTGATCCAACGTAGAAATGCAACTGAGGAAGAATTGACAAAATCGAAAGGTGGGTCCGAACGGGACCTTTATCGATGGAAGTAATATTCCCCTGCAAAAGGCAGCCAAATGCTTTTTGCCATCGTAGGTTTCGGGACCGAAAGCAAAAGGGAGAAAGAATTACCTGCCTTTGGGTATGAACCTCAGTCTCCGATCGATCATATGTTTCGGCTTCGGGACGGAATTCTTGAAGGGTTTTTATTTTTCTGCCGTCGTTTGCCGCATAAATAGACGCAGAGGGCAATCGGCAGGTAAAGCGAAAGAGTAATTGCATCGTGCAATGTATTAACCCCTGCATGTCTGGGCTCCAGAACAGGATTTGCAGCTCCAGCTGAGTCAAAACCGAGAAGATGGCAAAATACGTGCCAAAAAGTGCGACGATGCGCTTATCACAGAAGACAGTCCTAGCTTAAAAGGATTGCTCTCGAGATAGGGTTGAAACAGTGTATGTTTATGACTTACGCATGGAGGGCTAGTATCTGATTATAGGATAACGACGATGATGTCATTGATGAACGGGTTATGACTCGGCGACGACGAGAATTTTAACAACGAATATTTTATAATTGTTTTTATAAATTGTGTTGGGAAACATTTTCAAATCATCCCAGTTCCTAATGCAATCGATAGACCCTGTTTTTATACTGTTTACGAAGCGTAAAAATAAACACTATATGATCACTCTTACCTGTCTGGTGACGGTGGCTTCATCGAACTGGTTCGATATCTTGTTCGGGTTTGACTTGATACACCGGATGAAGAATGGGTTCGCCTGCAAGAAACAACAACAACCGTGAATGGAAATCAAAATAGAAAAACTGCACCCGGTTCTGCTTACCTGGTTGAGCGTCTCCATGAGGGCAATCAGCGAGATTTGGAACTGAGCCGTGACTGTTAGCGGTTGTTTGCGAGTCTTGATGGCGGTTTGGTTGTTGGAGAGATTCTGCCCGGCCGAGAGCGTCTTCACCGACTGCAGGTTCTTCAGCCCCTTCTTCGGACGTTCCCGTGGCCGAAAGGATTTGTTTTTCCTTTGGTGGGTGGGAAAAGCGAACATGAATGACAGGAACAGCAACATTATTTATTATATATGTGATTTGGAAGACTTCATCGATTGATTAAGCTAGAAGATGACGTCAGTTGTTCAAAATACGATAAAAAACGTAATAACTGTACCAACAGTGGAACCAACATCGGTAATATTATAAATCTAAAAGTCTCGAGTAGATCATGTTAAGGGCCTAAAAGCCATTTGTAAACAATGACTTTAAATGTTGATTTCTCTTGAATCTTTAATCACTCTCGTGAAATGAAAGCAGCATCTGGTAGAAGAAAGTAAGTAGTAGCTGGACATAGTAGGATTCTTGTAATTCGTGAGAGATCAACGTTTAAAGTAATTATTTACAAATGGCTTTTAGGCCTTAATCATGAATTACTCGAGAAGTTTAAGAAATGAAATATATCTGTTTGCAACAACTATGTTGAAGGAAGAAGTATTGTTATTCTATTCTAAAGATTTCCGATCAACGCTAATTGTAGCATGTATTTAAATAGATATCTTTCCCATTTACCTGTATTTTATAGAAGTATATTTTCTCGAATGATTATGAACACTTTCAAATCAACTGTAGACATTTTTGGATTTTTTTAAAGATATTTACGTTTGACAGGAACATCAATCGGAGTAATTAGTCAATTCGTTCTCGATTCAGTTTCTAAGTGGATCGGATATCAAAATTGGATCTGGCTATGTTTTGACAAACTTCAGTTTATTTGTATGTGTTAGAAATCTACCTCAATTGAAGGTTTGCACTGGACCTCTTCCAACCACAATAATAAATGACATTGATATTGCGCTTTGCGCCGAAAGTTTTACTGTTATTTTCGCGCAATCCTTCGCGCCACTTCGGTGGTTTGTTAAATCTTAGATAACGCTAAGATTTCTATTCTTTAGACCATTAAGAAGTGTACGCCGAAAACACTAATGTCGTTTTTCGTTATTGCCAGTGCGGAACTGGGTTCGCCCTAGGTCCGCTCTAACAGCTGTCAAAAGGTTTTTTATTCAATCAGGTTGGATCTGGATCCGCTCGGGATCCGACTCAACAACGATAAGGTTCGCTCTCAACTTTTTTCGAGGTCCAACCTGAATTCACCAACACACACTAACATGAACTGTCAAAATAAAACGTTTATGTTTATGTTTTGCAGTAATACCATCATACTGACTCGAACCTGGATCCGTAATTGCGAGTCAGAGTCAGACCTGACCCAGGTTTAAAACCGAAATCGACATAACTTAAAGCTAAAATTCGCAGATGGCGCTAAGTAAAAATAGTAATTGGTGTATCTCAAGCACAACTGTTCGTGATAAAAAAAGAAAGAAAATGTTCGATAATGATAACGCAGATGAATTCGAAACCATTTAGCAAAAAACATACCTCACATCTCACCGTCAATAGCGGCGCACCTATTTGTCGAGTTAGAGATGTTCTGACAGCGATTTACGTTGATAGTACACGTGTTTTGTTTTGATACATGCAGTATTTAAAGAAAACTGTCTTACAAATAAAATTAATCCTGCACACGCACGTCGTAAACCAGAGGTAGTCAATTTTAAAAATTGTGGTTTCTATCATATACTGATCCTCATAGTAAGAAATACGCGGAAGCAGTCATTTTTGAACCAATCGTGCATCGAGAGCTGTCAAATCTGAACAAATCAATCAAGTGTTTTCTGCTTCTGCGAATAATACAACGTTTGCATTATAAATGAGATGATTTTTGAGATTTTTCATGCGATTGCCCTTCCACTTGGTGGTTAATGTATCGCCGCCTCTATGCATCGTAGCAACCCTGTTGTGTACACAGAGAAACCAAACTATCCAAAATTAAGTCATTTTCACTCATCACTTTTACTTCAAACTAAAACCAGTCATAATTGAGTTAAAGCTTGCTTCAGATAGAATTGGAACAAAAACAATTGCCTGTATTCCAGTTATTTATTATTAAATTCAAGATCTTTTTTTATACAAATGTAGCGTTTTCTTCAAACTTTTAAGAAAAACTACGGATAAAATTATTCGTCACGGTTTCGAAGGAATTCTCGAATATTTCCTGTAACACGGCTCATTAGGCGGCGCACACCTTCTTCGTCCATCGTTTTAGCTATCTTATTCCACCAGGTCTTCATCTGATTGATGTCTTTGACAACCTCTCCCTTTGCCTTGAGTCTCCTCTTCATGATTGCCCAGTATTTCTCAATAGGGCGGAACTGGGGGCAGTTGGGTGGGTTAAGGTTTTTCGGAACAACCTGGACCCCTTTCTCTGCATACCATTCTTGAACGACTTTGCTGTAATGACAGCTTGCCAAATCTGGCCAAAACATTACGGGATGGTCGTGGGATCGAATGAACGGCAAAATTCGTTTTTGGAAACACTCTTGTTGGTATAGTTCCGACGTCATTGTCTTATTTGTAACGAAAACGTTCGTTTTTTTGCCACAGCTGCAAATGCCCTGCCAAATCATGAATTTTCGTGCAAATTTGTCGGCAAAAACAAATTTAAATTTGGCTGGAACATCCCTCCGAGCCGTTGCCAAGTAAAATTTTTGACCTGGGATTTGCCTGGAGTCAGCCTTGACATAGGTTTCATCGTCCATCAGAAGACACCCGTCGAACTTGGTCAGCACCTGTTCGTATAGCTTCCGAGCACGGATGTTGGCCGCACTATTCTGTTTTATGGTCCAATTTGGCTGTTTGCTAGCTCGATACGACTTGATTCCTTCCCGGAGTCGAGTTCTCCTCACGGTACTATGGGCAGCACCGAATTTTCTGGCCAAATCACGGTCCGACAGATTGGGATTCCTCTTAATCGTCTTCAAAATCTTACCACGCAGTTTCCGGTCGACAGTTCCACTCCGACGATTGGCTTGAGGCTTCCAAATCGTCGTCAATGTTTCCTTATACCGTTTGATAACGCGCCATACGGTATTTCTGGGCAATTTCAGGTGTTTAGCTAGCCTAGATGCAGACCACAATGGATTTTCCAAATAACTGTGCACATTTTTTTCCCTTCTTTCGGCTTCCATGTTGATTGTTTACAAAGTAAAGTCGATTTGCGGAATGTCAAAAATACATACGTGAAGCTGACAAAATTCCCGACACGTGGGCGCCAAGAACTTTCAAATCCGTCCACCAGGAGCGCCACAATATGAGCAAAAGTTTGTTCCAATTCTAAATGAAGCAAGCCTTAAATGAAATTTCTGCAGAGAACATCAGGTAACTTCACAGAGAACTTGAGTGAAATTTGTCAGAAAATATCAGCAATATTCTGCAGAGAACATCAAAAAAGTTCTGCAACGAACTTCAGGGAAGTTTCGCTGAGAACTTGAAGGTTATTCTTTAGAGACCATCAGCGAAATTCTGCAGAGAACTTCAGTGAAGTTCAGCAGAGAACTTCAAGGAAGTTCTTCGGAGAACTTCATGGAAGTTCTTCGGAGAACTTCATGGAAGTTCTTCGGAGAACTTTATGCAATTGCAGAGAACTATTTGAAGTTCTGCAGAGAACTTTAGGGAAGTTCTTCAGAGAACTTTATGACAGTTCTGCAGAGAACTTCAAGGAAATTTTACAGAAAACTTGAGGAAAATTCATCAGAGAACTTCATGGAAATTCTTAAGAGAACATCAGCGAAATTCTGCAGAGAACTTCAGGAAAGTTCTGCAGAGACATTAGGAAATTCTTCAGAGAACATCAGCAAAATTCTGCAGAGAATGTCAGGGAAGTTCTACAGAGAACTTTATGAAAGTTCTGCAGAAAGCTTGAGGTAAATTCTGCAGAGAACTTCAGGGAAGTTATTCAGAGAACTTCATGGAAGTTCTGCAGATAACTTCAGGAAATTCCACAGAAAACTCCAAGGAAAGTTCTTTAGAGAAATTCAGGGGAATTCGGCAGGGAACTTCAGGGAAGTTCTGCAGTAAACTTAATGGAAGTTCTGCAGAGAGCTTTTGGGAAGCTCTGCAGAGAATTTAATGGAAGTTCTGCAAAGAGCTTCAGGGAAATTCTGCAGAGAACTTCACGGCAGCATTTCAGATAACTCCAGGGAAGTTCAGCGATGTTCTGCAGAGAGCTTCAGAGAAGTTGCGTAGAAAACTTAAAGAAAATTCTTCAGAAAACATCAGGGATGTTCTGCAAAGCACTTTAGATAAATAACCGATAGAATTGCTGGAAGTAATCATCGTCTTCTTCTCGCCGTGTTTTATAAACTTTCACTGAACGATCGAAACTTTGATAAACACTGTTTACGTCAACTACCATTGGAAATGATAAATTTACAAAATCTCCCACGAACATTCTATGTAGTTCCTTCCACGCAACACACGATTCTGTTAGTTCGATTTCAATTGAATATGCTGTACAGGTGACTCGACATTTTGTTTGTATTTACTCAGATGATTCATTTTATTCATATGGATTTAGATGTTCGAAAAGAAAATATTCAAATTCTTGCTTTTGTCATATCGACATGAGTAAACGCTCAAGTAAATTGTTTGACGAACGCATTTGAGCAAAGTATAAGATTTTACTTTATTCATGTGGCCGAATGTATTACAAGTTGTACTTGGCATCAATGATGTTGCCAACAGTGGGCCAATTTTAAATCGCTAGTTTCCTATTGATTGTTGATTGAACGGTTTACAAAATTTCTGCACACTCAAAAAAATCGACAACTTGTTTCCAGGTGAAACGCACGTAATTTTCATCCACTGCCAAAATCAGTAATAAACACGTGGGATTCACGTAAGAACTACATGATTTCCACGTAAATCTATTTTCTACGTGAAAATCATATAAATGTTCCGTGATTTTTTACGTAAAATTCACTGACACGTAATGTTCACCTGATTTTACTGAAGAAGATTTGGTTACGTGTTCAGGTGAAAGTTACGTGAAACACGTTGTTCATTTGTTTGAGGGCAGCACACACTCAAACTGGCTAGCTCCCGAACAATAGATCATTCTACGGTGGCGTCATCAATGCAGTTTTGATAGTTCAGGAAGCTTGTTTACGCGGACTAACAAAAATTTCGGTAAGTTCGGTTTATGTTTTTGTATTCTAAATTCTTAACGATTCAAGTAAAACAACCGGAAACAGACATCAGTGCTTCTTTTTACATTGTTTCCCGAATCTAAAAGTACAGAATCTGGAAAAACCAAATGAAAAATTTCGTTTAAGTGGTTCGAATTCTAACACCTTGTAAACAAGCTCCCTGAACTGTCAAAAAAATGAGGTTAATACATTCCTTGCAATGATCTATATCCTTCTACCTCTATCCTGCTTTGAACACAGCCATAACTGCACTACGTTTTGTCTTCTTGGTGCACGTAACTCAATGACGTCTATATAAGGTCTGGGGCAACGCACTGCTTGCTTGTATTGGAAGCAAAAATAATGTAAACATTGCTGAGCCGACGAGTGATGACGTAACACTATTGAACTTTCTGTTGGCGGGCATAGGTTCAGATTCAAAAAATCGGTTCAAACGTTTATTATGAATGCTGAATTGTAGAAATAATCATGATACAATTGCCATTTGTTGAGCAGAAGCATTTCCTAACGATAACATGGATCATTTATAGTGAATTTAACTGAGGTAATCGAATTTTTGCCACACAAACATTCAAACGCTGAGACTTGACTATTGAGTAGTGATATAGAGCCAATTTTCCATCATCGGTAGACTGGAATTGGTTGAAAAATTAAGTTTTTGGCGCATACAATAAACAATCACGGAGGAAACGAATCAAAATAAATAGTATGACGCAGCACTTTGCGAACTTATGTGTAGCGTGCGCAAGTAGTGCAGTGGTATTAGTGTCATGAGCGAATTTTGCTCATTTCACTAATATTGTTGTGGCTACTGCGCCAGACCTTATATAGACGTCATTGCACGTAACTTACACGGTTGTTTGCGAAAACCCATTAATGGGTGAAAAAACACCCATTTTTAAATAACTCTCCTATCTGTCATAAAATGGGGGAATTTCTGAATCAGACAATGGGTAAAAAAACACCCATTAGAGGAAACCTCATACAATAACAAAAATGGGTGAAAAAAAGTTCAATGTTGGTGAAACACGGAAACATGATCATGGAGGAACTTAGAAGTGTTCACAGATTCATACGGAAATCTAAAGGGATGTGTATACATCGAAGAAAATACGTTGGGTGATTTGGATCAGCACATCAAATTTGGGCATAACCTCAATACTTCACTATCAACATTTGGGAACCTCAGCCGGCACATGTTTGGAGGATTTATTTCCAAAAGTATTTAGGTTAGTATTAGGTATATCAAAAAAGGCATGAATAAACAGTACAACTATTTTCTTTTTTATTTATTGCATTTATTCATTTAACACCATGACAACCATGAACTTATAATCTACCAAACTGCTACATAGTCTATACGCAAAAATGGGTAATTTTTTACCCATTATGAAAGAACCTGGCTTCTTTGGAATGGGTGAATAAATACCCATTTTGTGACATACACTGCTTTTACCCATTAATGGGTAAATCGGGTTTACCCATTAAATGGGGAGAGGCACTTCTAGCGAAAATGGGTGTTTTTCACCCATTAATGGTTTTTTTTCAAACGACCGTGTACCGCTAAGACTCAGAGTAAACAAAGCGACAAGGGGAGGCCCGATGTAATTTTATGTGCAACGCTGTAATAACTCTAAATGATTTGTAGCATTTCAATTACCGGACCCTGTACTATACGAAAAGCGATCGAATAACAGAAAATATACTAACACATTTCACGCAAAGAATTCTCATACTCGAAAAAATCAGCACGTTATTTCCATGTGAAATTTCAGGTCATTTTCACATGAACACGCAATTGAAAATTGATCTACAAAATCCAGTAAAAACTACGTGTTCAGTGAATACCACATGGAGAATCACGAAAGTTGCTGGAACCTCACTATATATGGAAGTTTCCGTGTTTCACTTGGAATCAACGTGACGATTATGAGGAAGAGTCCAAAATAACTAGTTATCAACTTTCAAATGGACGCTGTCCATTATCACCTTGACGACCAAATTATATTTTACGGAGGAATTAGCAGTACGGTTTGAATTGTGTGATTGGTTGAGATCCTTATCTTAAAAATTTCAGATAATGTTTATAAATTTTAATGAGCGATTTTTGATTAGTTTATGAAACTAGTGATCCACCTAATCTCTATATGGTGTAATTTGTGTTCGTTGAGAAACTGACGTCATCGTAGTCTTTTGGAGGTTTGACATTATCTTCTAACTACGCTGGATACGCTTTGTACAATACAGTTAAAATTCGCAGGTTTTCACTTTTGAGCAGATATAAATATTTGAAAACAAAAATCACACCAGCATGCGAAGAGAACGATCTTATATTGTTATATCGGTATCAGAAAAAAAAACATTAAGGCAGTTATACAAGCTCACAGCAAGCAGGGGGGGTTACATCGAATAGCATAACTTAGGGGGGAATTGAGACGAGTGTCTCATGAAATAGATACAATTGATGTCCCAGGAAATGTGTGACTTGGGGCAACTTCCCCGCGATTAAAAGCATGTGGTGGAGGCGGTGTTGAATGATGCTGAATGGGAAATGTAAAAAGAAAATCAAAACACAAAGAAAATCTTACATCACAATCTGCGAAGCGCGTGCCATCACGTCTTGCGACGATCGTTCGAAGCGGTTCCGTGCGGCCAGCGACGACGAGAGGTTCCCGCCGTAGCCCAGCTGCTTACCGGCGCCGCCGCCGCCGGAGTTTGTGGCCTGCTGCTTGCCACTACTAGCACTACTATTATATACAGAGGACGGGGAGGATTGCTGCTGGTTCGGCTGGCCGGATGCTGCGGTACACTCGTAGCTTAGCTTACCGTCCGGGAAGTTTTTGTTGCTGAACGCGTAGCTGGACCAGGAGCGTCGGGGCGTTCCCGTCGCCGAACCGTAATTGCTGCCGCTGCTGTTCAACGCTTGGACTGTCCCGGAGCCAAGGGATTGCCGGTAGGTGATGCCACTGCCGCTGGTGCTGTTGCTGTTCAGCGCGTTGGAGGTGATATCGTGCATGGCATTACTAATTCGTTTACTATATGCATAGTGGATGGCGACGAGGAAGTACGGGAGAGGCACGCGGTCGCGGTAAAAGTTCCGAAGGACATAAACCGAGATAGAACGAGATCGCGAGAGTTCGGGACGTGGCGATGAGCGGCAGCAGTGGTACAGATGTCGGAAATTGTGTGATTTGGAGATTGGTGATGGTGCGTTGTCGGTGTGGTAGAGTTGATCGTGTGGTTTCATAGTTTTGTACAATGAATTCGGACAGTATGGACAGCGTGATGAAGGTGATAAGTTGAAAATAAAGAAAACAAAGTAAAACACATATAAGGTATAAGAACGGTGAAATAGTGAGAATGGGTAACTATAGATAAGATCAATCGAAAATACAGAAACACACACACACAAAAATGTAACACTCACACACAATTGATTCCCACAATAGATAACATAAAACCCGGATGAGTGAAGCGAATTGCATGTATTTGTTCTGTGAGATTGTTTCTTGGTTTTGGGTAAAAATGCAAAAGCAACAGATGAATGAATTCCACATGATGAAATTAACACATAAAATTCTAAAGCACACGTTTAATGACGATTTGATTGAAGGGTGATTTTTCCAATACATAAAATGATGAAACTAAGTGACTGTGATTGAAATGATAATAGAACGAAAAATTTCATGTACAAGTCTTGAGAAATCCGGCTCGATTGTAATTAATCATCCACATTTAATTTTGCAAGTTCAATCATCATACAAAAAGTGAGTTATCATTTTCTAAACTTTTGTTCTAAGCGGTTTGAAGAGTTCCGAACTTACTAATGTAGTCACACTGGACCGGTAAATTATATCAATTCTATATCTTAAAATGTTAAAATGCCGTCGAAGATTTTCAATTGTGTACGACATGAATTGTTCTTGGACACTAAAATCCTGAAATTATAGTCGTTTTGATTCAGCATACTCACATATTTTATTTTACAACTTTGATATTTTGAGAACATTCATAATATACGTTCTCTGAAATTCGTAAATACTGTAGAGTATTTTATTTCCTAAAGTTCTGCACATTGCAACGAAGTTTGCAGGACTTCACAACAGATTTGTGTGTTTCTCAGGACATCTACGTACTTTTAGGTGCAATACAGAAGTGCAGCTGCTTGGATTAATTAAAAGTTTGAAAATGCTAGGTTGGTCGAGGCGGAAATCAAGTAGGAGTAAGTGATGACATTCATCATGTCATTGTTGTTTGGATCCTAGTTCTAAAATACTGGGCTCCTTATTTCACCTCATCTTGTTCAAAAGGGCTTGAACAAAATAAATGGCTTACACAGATCACTTGAAGATGTAATATGACGAAACATTTTTAATATTAGCATAGAACATTAGTCGATGTTTCATAAATTGACTGAGATGCTTTATTGAAAAATTTAATAACGCAAGGCTAACAAATGTATTTGAAATTGAACTTATCATCTCGTTGTTTCTTCCAAACATGCTTAATTCCGATGTTTCTTCATTTCACATCCGTTGAACAATACTGAATAGCCATTTCGTTTTGATAATATCACTTTTCATGACTATATATCTGTTTCTTTTTTGGTATACTGGAGTCAACAGGAAAGCTAGATTTGTATCATCGAATTTATCTCTGCAGACACATGAGAAGTGGCAAATGCTTTCAAAATTGTAATCAACAGTAAGTAGATGAGATCGAAAAGCAAGTTGGATGACAGTAACTTGCGGTACCAGTGCAACAACAACCAATAGGAGAAGAAACAGATGAGAACTAATTCATAGTTTAACTTATCAATTCTAAAATGTACTAATCACCAAACTATTATTCCGGTCTCGTTTCAGCAATCAAACGCCTCTCTCTCTCTTGCTTCACTTTCTGCCTCCTGATATTCCTTCACTCTAACTATCCCCTATTTTCAACAGCGTCTTACTATCCGGTATCTTAAGCAGGATTCACTTGACCCCTGTGATTATTATTCTGTGATACCAAATCTATACTTCTATTTTCATCACTGGAGACCTGGCCCCATGACCCCCTTCTGTGCTTGAAAATGAAATGAAAATGAAATCTTTTTCGCTAGCTATGTGACGAACGAAACCCCATATGACGAGAGGCCAAGCAAATTAGGCAAATGTTCAACGATATACAACTTTTACATAAAAAAACCTGCCCAAACCTTTTTACCTTCCCATAATCCCTGAGCAGCCGGTTTACCACAAACCACGCAGAACTTAATTGACCCCCATGGGTTAAAGATGCTGTGATGCTCATTCCCCTTCCCCTCCCTGATGTATTATGGACGATGTGAAATTTCACATCGGTGACTTGGCCCTCGACCCCCTTGTACATCACAAAATGAAAATGAAAATGAAAATCTGCGGCACTCATAATTGAAAACGAGTGAACTTCTCACTTTGGTTGAAACTTACTCACATTAACATTATATAATCAGGATGTTTCACGACGACTTACAGGGGATAGACAAAATTATCGGGACAGGCAAATTTTTGATCAACCTTGTAGTGCTCTAACTTTTTTCGGGTTTCCAACTACCATCTCATTGGTAGTTGGAAGATTGGTGGGGAAATTTCTCTTTGTCCGAAATGAGGAAACAGAGACTTTTACAATATAGAAAACAAATCGTCCGTTTGATTGAAATCACGTTTACAAAAGTGGAGTGGGTTTTCTACTCTACACAGTTCTACACTGATGAACTGACAGCAGGGCTGCCAGTTCGAAAATGGAATTATATTGAACAAGGTAAATGATTATCCAGGTGAACTAATTTCGACAACATTTCTCATATGTTAAACTTGTGAAAAGATGTTGTATAAGATGCCGTTGTCAAACAATGTTTTTTAGTAAACACACGTAAAGATAAAATATTTTACAAGAATCGGCCTAAAATTGACCGAGATAGGGCCGAATTTCCGGCCATTACTAAAAAAATGCCATGTGACAGCTCTTTCCTCTTAGTTTTTCATCACAAACCTGATTATAAACTTAAAATGGTTCCTTGACTATATTGGCCACTCCAGCAATCACCGTAACGTCCCCGGGGGAACCTGTAGTAGGGACCAGTAAGGTATTTATCCCAAAACATGACGTGCGACAGCTCCATTTTCATGACTTTTCATAAATGTGATATTTATAATCTTCAGAAGGCTTCAATCCGCCTGGAGATGGAGCTGTAGAGGGTTTGAATGACGTCCAGTGGTTCTTATACCACTTATCGATCAAAGTTTTCTCCAATTCAATGATGTTTGTTCAGAGTAGAAGTCTTCACGTAGAGTAAAATATTATCAGCGTGTAACTGTTTTCCTTTCCCTCGCTAATTAATTTCCCGATACGTAATTTGTGAGAAGAAGAATAAAAGAGGATCAAACTCGTTCTGGTCACAAATGTACGGCGCGATTTTTATTTCCCCTAAATCCCGAAAAATACATTTCAAATCAATAGAAGATGGAGGAGCTGATAGAGCGACGTAATTCACTCTTCCAGAAGATGAAATGAAAGCTTGAGACCGCGAAGAAAGAGGTGGCTCGCAATGCGCCGATTTGTGAGGTTATGGAGCGCGTCGACCGGCTCAACCGACTTGGACATGCTTTTTTTACAGTTCAAGGCAATATTGAAGACCGGACAACGGATTTTGAAGCCATCGTGTCGGTATTCAATTACCGCACCGCATTCGAGGATCTACACAAAGTTGGATGATGGATCCGTCGCAATCAGGCTGTAGTTTCAACACAAACGAGCGCGTTAACTACCCAGCTTGGTGATGCACGAATACACCCAACCGGCAACCGTGTACCTGCTAATGGCTTGGACTTGGACCAAATGCTGAACGTTCGTCTTCCACCAATAACTACGTTCAAGGCAACCGTAAGGAGTGGCGGTCATTCAAGGATCTTTTCGTAAGTACGATCCACAATAAGGAATCGCTGCGGAACTCACAGAAGCTCCAGTATTTTCTTTCGTACCTGGGCGGTGAGGCTATGAGCTTGGTTAGCTCGTTTGCAATTACGGACGCGAACTATGCATAAGTTTGGGACAAGCTTCTTGAGCGGTATGACCAAAATATCGTTGGGGAAGGAATTTCTCGAACAGTCAGCTGTGCCTTTTGCAAATCCAACCAATCTTCGAAAGCTAGTAACAACGTCAGATGAAGTAATATGACAGCTGAGTGCTATGGGTCCAAATTACGCATCACGAGACCCGTGGCTCATACACATTCTCTTTGAAAAGATCGACAAAGAATAGCGCTCGCAATCGGCATCAAAACTTGTTGATTTGGATAATCCAACTTCCCAGCGGTTCCTGAAGTTCCTTGAAAACCGCTGTGATGCTCTCGAGACCTGTTCATCATTCACACGAAGCTCCAACACGAATGTAGAATATAGGAAAAAGGAGATACGAAAGGATCAAGCGAAGCCGGCGGAGAAAATGCTGCAGAGTTTTTGCATGGCACCCCAGCTGTGCCCTAAGTGCTCTTTGGAACACCTAAATCTTCCAGTGCGAACCATTCAAGGCTTTAAGCATCGCTAATCGTAGGTAGTTAGTGCAGAAGTCCAGCCTGTGCTTCAACTGCCTCAGGTTGTCGTACTCGTGCAAGAATAATGGATGCAACCAACATCATCATACGCTTCTCTGTCAACATGCTGACAGCCAAGCAGTGCAGAAACTGATAGCCCAATTGGCAAGCAGTTCACCGGCCTACGAGCAGCCGGGAGAAGAAGCTCACTCAACGGAACAGGTTTCGAGCTTTAAGGCGGATGTCTCTTCAACAGACGTGGGCTTGCGAGAAGCAATGCCAGATTTGCTGTCACTGGAGTGGCAGGAACTGCAGCAGGTACCACCAAGGGTGTAATACAAACGGAAATGTCATCAAGGTTCAATTACGAAGTGATTCTGACAACTCAAGCGTACATTCTCGATGTTTTAGCGTCACCGATGCCAAGTCAGACTTTTGATGTAAAGCGAATGAAGTTTTTGGAAACGATCCCGTTCGCCGATCCAAATTTTTGGAAGCCGTCATTCTCGGAGTAGAGTTGTTCCTGCCTATGCTCCGAATAAGTCAAATCACCGATGAAGCTGGATTGCCAATCGCACAGAACTCGATCTATGGTTGGCTGATTGCTGGACGATTCGAAGGTGAGGCTGGTATTCAAACACTATGTACAACCCTTACCGACCAAACTACGCGTCATTTTTGACGGATCCTGCACGAGTTCATCCGGAATCTCGCTTAATGATCGCTTACTGGTAGGTCCGAACAACACAGAGAACTTGCCCGATGTTTGGTCTCGCTATCGTACCTACCCAGTAGAATTTGCAAGCGATGCAGAAACAATGCATAGGCAAGTAAAGATAGCTGAAGATCAGGTGGACTACTTACGAATGTTGTATAGGAAGAACCCTGAAGATTCAATTCAACATTATCGTCTGCTGACAGTTACCTAAGGAACGTCGTGTGCTGCATATCTTGCTACAGAATCTCTTCGACAAGCTGCCCGAGACAGTGTTGTAGACTTTCCGATTGCTGCAACTCGAATCTTCATAGGATTTTATGTAGACGATTTGATGTCTGGAGCAGAAACAGTGGAAGAAGTCCGGAAACTGATCAACGAGATATCAACCATCCTCAACGGTGCTGGATTTGTACTGCGAAAATGGTCGTCGAATGTTCCAGAACTCGTCGAAGAACTTGCTGATAGCAGAGATGGTCCAGTCCCCTTACAATTCACGAACGATGCTGAATCAGTGAAAGCTTTGGGAATACATTGGTCACCAAGAGAGGATTCGTTCGATTCTAAGGTGTTACTTGACATTTAAAGCTGCAACACAAAACGGCAGGTCTTGTCGGATGCATCGAAGCTATTCGATCCTTTCCGATGGCTTTCGCCATGTATTGTAAAAATAAAAATCTTATTCCAGCAACTTTGGTTGTACGGCTTGACCGGGAATGATCCACTTCCAGCAGCAATTGAGGACGAGTGGGTTGCCGTTAAAAACAATCTTCACTTGTTGGATAATATCCGCATACCTCGATAAATAGACAATTACGGAGGAAGAATGCAGCTAATCGGATTTTCGGATGCATCAGAATCGGCGTACTCGGCGGTAGTCTACGGCCGATCTGTTGACTCAGACGGTGAAGTACATGGTACTCTCATCGCAGCGAAGACCAAGGTGGCTCCCATACAACAAGTCACACTTCCTCGTCTCGAACTGAATGCTGCTGTTCTCCTAGCATCGCTGTTCAAGAAAATGTTTACTGCGCTCGATCACCTTGACTTCCAACTGTATGCTTAGACGCACTCAACGGTGGTTTTGGAATGGTTGTCATCGTACCCACGGAAGTGGAAAACATACGTTGTTAATCGGACTACAACTATCTTGAACGTACTTCCAAGAAGCTCATGGCATCACGTTCCCTTGGCAGAAAACCCTGCAGACTGTGCATCCAGAAGAATATCGCCGATTGAACTTTTGGAACATTCGCTCTGATGGACTCTATAATCAAGAGGGATTTCTGAACCATGAAGCACGTCATCAAGTTTCAACCTTAAGCACCAGGATCGACGTCAAAAGTGATTTCGCCGTCAAGCAGCATCCTCTAAATCGCTACTCATCGCGAACAGGTTTTGACAATCTGTTCAAAATCTGAACAGATGGCAATCTGAAAGCCGTACGTAACAAGGAAGAAACGAAGACTGGACCGATAACTCCTACAGAACTGCAAGCATCTACCCTACAGCTAGTGCGCCTAGTTCAGCACGACACATTCTTTAATCTTAATCTTTAAAAGCAAGCCACGTTCGGTTCATCCTTTCATCGATGGAAAAGGAACATGTCGTGTAGGAGGCAGACTCCAGGACGCCAACGTGTTTCGTCAAACAGTACAGAACAGTCTTCGCTTCTGTCTCCAGAAGGCAAGAACCGCAACTCAACTCATGGGAAGCTTGCCAGCTGTTCGCACCATGCCTGTGCGAGCTTTCGTCCACATCGGTGTAGATTATGCCCGTCCAATCATCGTTAGAAGTGGTAATCCTCGGAAGCCGCTGCTGACCGAGGGGTATATCGTTGTATTCGTATGCCTGTCTACGAAAGCCTATCGACAGCTTCATTTATCGCCACGCTCAAGAAGTTCATCTCGCGCGGGGCTTATGCACCGAAATTTAATCAGACAATGGGACGAATTTTGTCGGTGCGGATCGGCAAATTCAGGAGTTTTTCCAATCTGCGGAGATCAAGAGCCAAGCAGAGCGCTTTTCTTCGAACGTTGGCATCAAGTGGACATTCATCCCACTTCCTGCACCATACATGGGGGGGTTTGTGGGAAGCAGCGGTTAAGAGTGCAAAGTTGCACTTGTATCAGGTGCTCAGTCGTGCACCGCAAACTTACGAGCAGCTTTACATCATATTGACCCAAGTAGAAGCATGCCTTAACTCAAGGCCATTGTGCGCTATCTCCAACGTACCGGAGGACTATAACGTCCTAACGCCAGGACATTTTTGCTTCGAACGTACCTATCAATCAACTCGACTCCTGGGATGGACTGAAGCGGCTGTCATCCATGAACAACAATCGTGAAGCCGATAACTTGGTGCTAATTTGACAGCTCGCTTTTCTTGAAGGCAATATGCAACAAACACAATATTCGCGGCGGAAGTTGTCGTGTTTTATCGTTAATTTGATTCGAGAGAAAAATCTTCCGTGTTGTACTTACTTAGTGCAGGATACATGTAGTTTGGTAGAAGAAATATTGTAAAGAAATATAATCCATTGTAAACCGAGCTTAAAATATTGAAATCGTCACTAGCGCCACACGAAAAGTGGCAGGCTTCAAGAACTAACGCTTTCTTCAATCCTCTGGATGTATGTCAGAAGCAGGTGGAGGAAATATGGCAGCGTTGGAGAAACGAGTATGTGTGAACTCTACAGCCACGTACCAAGTGGCAGTCTACAGAGGATAATCTGGAAGTCAACACGCTCGTGTTAGTGAAGAACGTGAATACTCCATCCGCCCAATGGGAGTTTGCGCGGATCATCGCCGTTCATCCCGATCGTCACGGGGTGGTGAGGACATACAAGCTCGTACCGTTACCATCAACATAGAATTGTTGAAGCATTTGCGGGGTTTTTGTTCACAGTAGAAATCTTCACGTAGAGTAAAATATTATCAGCGTGTAACTGTTTTCCTTTCCCTCGCTTACTAAATTACCGATACGAAATTTGTGAGAAGAAGAATAAAAATGGATCAAACTCGTTCTGGCACAAATGGACACCGCGATTTTTATTTCGCCTAAATCCCGAAAAACAAAGTTCAAATCAAAAACAATGTGACTGGTGCAATGAGCAGGCCACTCAAAGTAATCGAAATCACTGGCATGGTCCTCATACCACTTCTTAATGGACTGATTGGACTCGGAAAAATGCGACACTTTGTTTTGGGTGTAACTTTTTATCGCGTGAATAAAAATTAATGAAATTTTGAGTAATACTAGTTTAGAGTGTTATGTTAATGTGTGCAAAATTTCGCGATCTGTCAAGTAGTTTTCAAGATGCATTCGAAACAAGAAGAGCTACGTCAGCAAATCTTGGGTGCGGTTATCCTGGTCAGTCGCACAGATGGATCGGCAAAAGGCTTGGAATCCACCATTCCACTGTGTCCCGCGTTGTGAAGATGTTCCAGGAGACGAAGACCATCGAGCGGCGCGCTGGAAGCGGCCGAAAACCGAAAACGGAATACCCATAAAAGGCGCGGAAGATAAGGCAGTAGTTTAAGAATAACCCGAACCTTTCCACCCGATACGTGGCCAAAAAGGTCAATTCGTCGAAGTGGTTCGTCCAGCAGACCATGAAGCTACGTGTTTTTAAGGTCAGGAAGGCGCCAAACCGGATTGACAAGCAAAACACGGTGGCCAAATTGCGTGCGCGGAAGCGGTACCGTTAGTGACTGGTCAAGCCAGGCTGTGTCGTCATGGAGTTTTTTGTCGGTACGTCCCGCATGGAGGTTCCGGAAAAGTTCCGGAAGAGAAAGATGGACAAATTTGCGAAGAAGTACCTGTTGTGACAGGCGATCTGCGAGTGCGGACGGTACAGCAAGCCGTTCGTTACAACCGGCACCATAAACGGGCAGATTTATCGAGAGGAATGCTTGCAGAAGCGCTTGCTGCCCTTCCTCCGCTCTCACCGTGGTCCCACGCTGTTCTGGCCGGATCTCGCTTCAAGCCATTACGCCAAGCCTGTAATGGATTGGTACGAAGCGAAGGGCGTAAATGTGGTCCCGAAGGAGGCGAACCCGCCAAATACACCAGAACTTCGACCGACCGAAAAGTTTTGGCCGATAATGAAGTAGAATTTGAAGAAAAGCGGAAAAACATTCAAAATCGATGAAGCTTTGAAAAAAAACTGAGAGAAATTGTGTAAGGAAGATGGACAAAGCCTCGCCCACGATCTCATGAGCAGTGTTAAGAGAAATGTACGAGCATTCAGCTTGGGAGAGGAAATTCAATAAATAAATTATTCCAAAACATAGCTAATAAATAGTTATATAATCCCTGAAAATTTGAGAAGTATCCGATTTAAAATCAATTTTTGGTGATCATTTTTGTGTGTGTTTCATTTTTTCCGAGTCCAGTCTTTAATTCTTTGCTGTGTACGTCATCATGAAGATATAGCTGCCGTACATGTTTTGGAGTAAAATCGAAAATGGCCTCTATTACAGGTTCTTCCGGGGACGTTCCGGTAGTTTCTGGAGTGGCCAATATGGTCAAGGAACCACTTTAAGTTTATAATCAGGTTTCAGGAAAAACCAAGAAGCAAGAGCTGTCACATGGCATGTTTTGAGTAAAATAAAGAGTTAACCGCATCCAGGACCCTTTATCAGAACCTGTTGCACGGAGATAGCCTTATCTCGGTCAATTTGAGGCCGATTATTGTAATCGTCATTTCATTTGCTTGGGAAATGTTTTGTCTTTACGTGTGTTAACTTAAACAAAGTTTTCACAACGGCATCTTCAACAAAATCTCATCACAAATTCAACATGTGAGATAGCCTCTCCGGAAACCCGGAACAACTCTGGTGTCCGGGGGCCATGGCCAATTATGTTACCGAGATATAAAACTACATTAATTTCGCAGTCGAATGCTTTTTAGCGAAATTTAATAGGATTATATTTCATGAAGTTAGAGCACCACAAAGTTGATCAAAAATTTGCCTGTCCCGATCATTTTGTCTATCCCCTGAAGATCCAATCAATCACGTTAGAAATAACCAAATTTAAATTCTTAGATAACCAGTCCCGACAAATCATCCATCCCCGCCCGCTAAGGTTCGATAGATGTAAAACAAAACATAAACATGATACAAGGAATTTAACAACATAACATTGGACATCACAAACAAATAACAAGAGACCCAACAAGAGATCGGAAAATTCGGGAATTTAAATGACACAGTAAGCAAAGATGGAAGTAACTGCACACGCACATAGTGCTTTCATTCGTCGGAAGCTGTAAAAAGGACCCGAAACTTGTTCCGGACAGAAAGTAGGAAGCAGAAGCTACACAGGAAGGGAACGATGCGATAAACTAAGAACCACAATCACCAAAACAAAACAGAAATCTTCGAACAATCGTTGTTCAGTGCCCTTTATTCATCAAACACCATATCAATTAACAGACGCGTAACAAGACAACAACACATAGGCAGTAGGAGGTGGGAAAGAACCAGAAAACAATTCTAAACGAAAAACATTCACAAACATAGGTGACAAGAGCCGATGGGGGCTCCCACTTACGCGATTCGATTAATAGTTAGGTTCACCGATGAAACCGTCACTAGATGGCTACGCAATGCACAGTGTGTGGAAAGAGAAAAGAGACGATGAGAAGACAATGGAGAACTGTTGTAACAAATAGGTAACATCTTATGTAGTGTTTTTCTTTTTAGAGATGATCAAAGTATCAACCTTCACCCGGGAAAATGAGATACCTATAAACACTACCATCACGGGAACAACTAGTACCATGTAGCGCGCACGGGATACATTTTACGACGAGATGGAGGGGAACCGGACGACATAACGAATAGCGCGATAGATTGGAACCCGTTTCGACTCACCTGACAATGCTTTCGTTCGGTGCCCGGTAGCGACTCTTGGTGGAGAGTTTGCTAAAGGACTGGTCGGCACGCTCCTTTCGATGCTTGATGCCGGCAGATCTAAATGCAAAATAGCCACGAAAAAATGCTCTCAGGATGGCCCACCGGAAGACGGCCACCGGATCGGCACCGACCAGTTCCCGCACGAACGCCATACTCGAGTTCTTCAACACGCTCACAATGTCCTGTCGCATCAGGTCCAGGTTCTTCTCGCGCATTTCGGCCACCTAAAACGAGAAGGTGATTAAACGAAGAACCGAGGGGGGACGAACTACCAATCGACACCGTACCTGGTATTTCACCTTGCCGGCGTAGTGTTTGATGATAAATGCATTCTCCTTTCGCTGTGGTTTTTCGTAGAACGTGTTCTCCTTGTGGACGCTGTTGAACTTTTGCAGCAACGTCTCATTGGTAGCCCCCGGGAAGCTGAGAGAGGATAGAATTAATCAAACAATTCAGTTCATCAAAAAATTAAGCAGAACTTACTTGCACAGATCATCCAAAATGCAGAGCAAACCCGACGGTTTCGACTCGAACAGTTGCAGGCAGCCGGAGTTGTCCAAAAACTCTATATCAGTCCATTTGATGCCTTCCCGCTTGTACTCCTTCTGTTCGTATTTGAACACGTGCTGAAAAAGAAAACCCGTCAAATTAGTCTCCGCTCAACTTGATCGCTCCACGTTACACCCACCAGGTTAAAGTAATACTGAAGATGTTCGTTGGCATAGTTGATGCACAGCTGTTCGAAGCTGTTCTGCAGCCCGAAATCCTCAAACCCGAAGATATCCAGCACCCCGATCGAGTGCCCGGTGTGCACGGTTTGATCCTTGTTCAGCAACGCGTGATTCACCTGCAGAACGATCCAATCGAACAGCGCTCCGTACAGACACTTTGCCAACGCATCCCTCGCGGCGATCGCCTCTGGCAGTTTGTACTGCATGATCAATGTTTCACCGCTGGCCTTGACCCGTTTGGAAGTCAGCGCCGACAGTAGCGTTTCCTGTTTGACCCGCAACAGCTCCGATATCAATCCCACCACCTCCGGGTTCCGAACCTGTACACTTTCGTCGTGATGGTAGGTTGACTTCTTCGGAAAGAACTCCACATTGCCCAGTAGCAGCACTGCCGACAGAACGGCAAACAACCGCCGTTGCTTCTCCGCCGAAAACCCCACCATCTCCATGCTCTGCTTCAGTCGGGAAAATTCGTACTTTTCATCGCAATTCTCCAACGTTAGGTTCTTGGCATTCAGGTAGTGGTACTTCTCCGCCGGTAGCAGGTGCAACGCAACCCGTTCCTGTTCCGTCGCCCCCGACAGGAGATAGTAGAACACATGGTAGTTTCGCTCGTAGTGCCCCTGGGATACTATCCGGCTCTTCTCCAGCAGGTACTTCTGGACGACCGCCCCCTGAACCATCCCATTTTCGCGGTAGTTGACCTGGATGAACTTGCCGAACCGACTGCTATTGTTGTTGTGCGCCGTTTTCGCATTGCCGAACGCTTCCAGCACCGGACCGGCACTGAGGATGGTCTGTTCCACGCCAGACCCGTGGGCACCCTTCTGCGACAGGGCCGTCAGGTGGTGCAGCAGGAAGTTTGTGCTCTCGGTTTTGCCCGAACCGCTCTCGCCGCTGATTACGATGCACTGCGAATGGAAATGAAGAAGATGGGAAAAGGGCGTTAGTAATTCGTGTTGTAGATAGTTATCCGAGTAACAAGTTTCGTTTTATCATAGTTCTGTATTTACGTGACTTTCAGTCTAAGGCTGAGGGTCAAGCCAGGGAGACGACCTGGCCCTTACGTATAAAAAACATCAGATTGACGATTTTACGTCTCAGAAAATCCCAATTGAATTATGAATCCCAGAATTGATACCAGACCGGATAGGGTGAGAGGCCAGCGCCGTGTAATGACAAATATTTGAGCAGATGAAACTCGGTTCCTCGTTCGGACCGATTTAACTGATTCGATACGGGTTCGTTCTACACCGTACTTCAACATAATTTATGGTCCACATGTTTGAACGAGTGATAAAAAACCATTAAAAAGATAAAATTGGCCAACAAATGTATTTTCTAAGTTGTTCTAGACCTTCCAAACAATCCTTTAGTTCAGATCTTGATATTTTACATGGTCAACAGAGCTATTTACGATGTCTCCACCATGCTTATGAGCTGAAATTGCTCCACGGGACATCAGAACTCTGTAATAGACATGTTATAGTATTTCTAGAATACATAAGATACCCCAAACTATCCTTGAGTTCAGATCTTGATGTTCTACATCATCCACAGAGATATTTACGATGCCTCCATGGTACGTATAAGTTGACGTAGATCCACGGCACATCAAAACACTGTAATAAACTTGTTACAGTATCTCTAGAATACCTCCGGTTATCTAAACTATCCTTGAGTTCAGATCTTGATGTTTTTCATGATCAACAGAGCTACTTATGCTTATGAATTCAAATAGCTCCACGGGATATCATAATATTGTAATAGACATGTTATAGTATTTCTAGATTACCTAAAGTACTTCAAAGTATCCTTGAGTTCAAATATCGATGTTCCACATGATCAACAAGGCTTTTTACGATGTCTCCACTCATAGTAGTTGAAATAGTTTCACGAGACATCATAACATTGCAATAGATATGTCTCCGCCGTACTTATCAGTTGAAACAGCTACACGGGACATCATTACACTGTATTTGACATGTTATAGTAATTGGGAAACTAGGAGAATTTAAAATTAACTCTTCATTTGATCACTTTAAAAAAAATAAAAAATCAAACATTGAAACACTTTTTCAAATTTTCGCTAGTAAACGCGAGCAAATTCCTTTAAATTCCACTACGAGCCGGATAGGAATTTGCTTGCGTTTACTAACGAAAATTTTCTCCTCCAATCACAATCGTTCTACTAATACGCTCAAATTTTTTTTTTTAAATAGTGCTTTTAAAAAAAGTGAAAGTGATGTTATAGTAGTTCTAGAGTGTATAACAAACTATCGTTGAATACAAATCATGATGTTCTACATGATCAAAAAGGTTATTTACGATGTCTCCACCGTACTATTGAGTTGAAATTCTGTAAAAGACATGATAGACACGTTTCAGTATTACTAGAACACCTTAGATACTCCAAACTATCGTTGAGTTCAGATCATGATGTTCTACATGATTAACACGGCTAATAAGGATGTTTCCACCATACTGATCAGTTAAAATAGCTCCACGGACATCATCAAATTGTAATAGACATGTTATAGTAATACTGGAATATCTAAGGTACCCCATACTATGTTTAAGTTCAGATCTTGATGTTTTAAATGATCAACAAGGCTATTTACAATGTCTCCACCGTACTATGGAGTTGAAATAGCTCCACGGGACATCATTACACTGTAATAGATATGTTACAGTATTTTAAGAATACCTGTGGTTCTCAAAACTATCCTTGAGTTCAAATCTTGATGTTCTACATGATCAACAATGCTATTAACAATGTCTCCACTCTTATCAGTTGAAATAGTTCTGCGAAACATCATAACACTGTAATAAACATGATATAGTAATTCTAGAATATCTACGGTACTTCGAACTATCCTTGAGTTCAGATCTTGATTAACAAAGCTATTAACGATGCTTCCACCACGCTAACTGGTTGGAAAATCCCCACGAGACATCATAATACTATAATATACATGATAAAGGGCGAACACGAAATTATTGCGACACATTCAACAGGGCATAACTTTTTTACCATTGGGTAAAAATCAACCAAATTTTGCACACTTTCTCATTTGTATTGTTTACATGCTGTCAAACTCGAAGTCGTGTTTTTAGATTCAACGAAAATGGAGGTGAACCAACGCGAGTCGAGAGAACAAATTCTTTCCAAACACCTGGAATTTCCTGACCTGTCGACCGGCAGTTGGGAAAAATGTTGAACATTCACCATTCAACCGTCTCCAGAATGTTGAAGCGGTTCCAGGAGCAGTTGACGTTAGACCACGGCAAAGGAGCTGGAAGAAAACCGGGACCGGAGAACAAAAAGACGGAGGGAAAGGTGAAGCAGATGATTAAAGCAAATCCCAACGTCTCAAGCCGTGATTTGGCTAAAAAGATCGGCATGTCGCAGAGCTACGTCCAGAATGCAAAGAAGAGAGCTGGACTACATACATACAAGGTACAGAACTTCCCAAACCGCGATGAGCGGCAACAATCGACGGCTAAAACTCGGGCACGGAAGCTCTACGAGAAGATGCTGACAAGATATGGCTGCTGTGTGATGGACGACGAAACGTATATAAAAGCCGATTTTAAGCAAATTCCGGGGTTGGAGTTTTTCACCGGCAAGAGCAAGTTCAATGTGGACGACAAATTTAAGAAGAAGAAAATGTCGAAGTTCGCCTCCAAATATCTCATTTGGCAAGCCATCTGCTCTTGCGGACTGAGGAGTGAGCCTTCCGTGACAAAGGGCACAGTAAATGGCGAGATCTACAAATCTGAGTGCCTCGAGAAGCGCCTTTTGCTTTCTTGCAGCAGCACGACGAAGCTCCGCTATTTTGGCCAGATTTGTTATCATGCCACTATTCTAAAAGTGTCCTGGAGTGGTATGAGGCCAATTCTGTCCATTTTGTTCCAAAGGACATGAATCCCCCAAACTGTCCGGAGCTGCGCCCGGTGGAGCAGTACTAGGCAATGATGAAGCGGGAACTTCGGAAGAGCAAGAAGACAGTCAAAGACGAGAAGGACATGTTAAGAAAATGGAAAAAAAATGAGAAACTGGTACCGGATAACACTGTAAAGACTTTGATGGAGGGCATCAAGCGAAAATGCGTTCAATTTTACACTCAAGGCTCCATCGATTAACTTTTCTTTTGATTTTTGAAGTAAATATATGTATAAAACTACCCTAAAATTTTGGTTTGATTCTAAACATTATAAGAAAATTGGCATGACATTTTCGGTGTCGCAATAATTTCGTGTTCACCCTTTATAGTATTTCTAACATACTCAAATTACTTCAATCTATCTTTGAGTTTAAATCTTGATGTTTCACATGATCAACAAGGTTATTAACGATGCTTTCACCGTGATTATTAGTTGGTAAAGCCCCATAGGACATCATAACTCTGTAATAGACATGTTATAGTATTTCTAGAATACATAAGGTACTCCAAACTATCGTTGAGTTAAGATTTTGATGTTTTACATGATCAACAAGGCTATTTATTACGTCTCCACCGTATTTATAAGTTTAAATAGCCGGACGGTAAATTATAACAAGGTATTAGGCATTTTATAGTATTTCTAGAATATCTCAGGTACTCCAAACTATCCTTGAGTTCATATATTGATATTTTACATGATCAACAGAGCTATTTCCGATGTCTCCACCGTGCTGATGAGTTGAAATAGGTCCACGAGACATAATTATAGATATGTTTTAGTATTTCTAGAATACCTACGATACTCCAAACTATTCTTGAGTTCAGATCTTGATATTATACATGATTAACAAGGCTAGTAGTAAGGATGCTCCCACCGTGCTTATTAGATGGAAATGCCCCACGGGACATTATAACACTGCAATAGACATGTTATAGTATTTCTAGCGAACCTAAGGTACTCCAAACTATCCTTCAGTTCAGATCTTGATGTTCTACATGATCAACAAGGCTAGTTACGATGTCTCCACCGTGCTTATTAGTTCACTAATCAATACTCCAGCCCCACGGAACATCATAACACTGTGATAGACCAGATATAGTATTTTTAGAATACCTGCGGTTCTACAAACTATTTTTGAGTTCTGATCTTGATATTTTACATGATCAACAGAGCTATTTACGATGTCTCCACCGCACTTATGAGTTGAAATAGCTCCACGGGACATCATTACACGATAAAAGATATGTTATAGTATTTCTAGAATACCTACGATACTCCATCTATCCTTGAGTTCAGATCTTCATGATCTACATGATCAACAAGGCTATTAACGATGCATCTACCGTGCTTATTAGTTGGAAAAGCCTCACAGAACATCATAACTCTGTAATAGACATATTATAGAATTTCTACAATACTTAAGGTACTCCAAACTATCCTTGAGGACAGATCTTGATGTTCTTCATGACCAACAAGGCTATAAACGATGTCTCCACCGTGCTTATTAGTTGTAAAAGCCCCACGGGACATCATAACTCTGTAAAGACATGTTATAGTATTTCAAGAGTACCTACGGTACACCAAAGTGTCCTTGAGTTCAGATTTTGATGTTCTACATGATCAACAATGCTAATTACGATGTCTCCATTGTACTATTGAGTTAAAATTGCTCCATGAAACAACATAACTCTGTAATAGACATGTTAAGTTATTTATATAACACCTTCGATACTCCAAACTATTCTTGAATACAGATCTTGATGCTCTACATGATCAACAAGGCTATTAGCGATATCTTGAAATAGCCACACGGAACATCTTAACACTGTAATAGACATGTTACAGCATTTCTAGAATATATAAGGTACTTTCAACTATACTTTAAATTATTCTTGAATACAGATTTTGATATTCTACATGATCAACAAGGCTATCTCCACCATATTTATGAGTTGAAATAGCCCAACAGGACATAATAACACTGTTAAAGATAATGGTATTTCTAGCATACCTAAGGTACTCCAAACTATCCTTGGGTTCAGATCATGATGTTCTACATGATAAAAAAAAGCTACTTACGATGTCTTCTCCGAAGGTATGGGTAAAAAAAATGACATGATGCATCATTACACTTTTAGAGACATATGGCAGTATTCTCAGAATATCTACGGTACTCCTTACTATCCTTGAGCTCAAATTTCGATGTTGTACATGCTCAATAAAGAGATTTACGACGTTGAATTGCAAATTTTTTGGTTATTTTTTTATCATTTTTATTTAAAGTTTAAGACTCATATAGAGGATTTTTTTTTAGTAATTTCCCGAATAATCAACTTTTGCCAATAATCACTTGATCGCTTATCAAAAGGTTTAAGAAATCGCCGATTCTCGCCATCTTCTTATTTCTTCTAGCATTTCAAGCTTATTGCTTTCACAATTCGGTTATTACTTGCTCTCAACTTAGTGTTCTAAATGCACTTCCACAGTTATTAATTGAGAGCTTTTGACGCCAATTACCATTTTTGCATTAGTATGATTGTGTGGCAAGTAGAACATACCCTGTGCCCAGGGAGTCGAGCAATTTTCCTTAACGAAAAATTCCTAGACCAGACTGGGAATCGAACCCAGTCACTTCCAGCATGGTGTTGCTTTGTAGCTGCGCCTTTACTGGCTGAGCAAAGGGAGGACCCGTTCTGCCCATAAGACACCCTTAATTGTTCGAAACGCAATTTCAGACAGCATATTGAAATCTGAACATCTGAGCTCAAGAATACTCTATAGTCGTGCAATTATATATCATGGACCTTTTTCAATGCTTAAATACTATGAAGACCACGGAACTCGCCTTGTTTTTCATGCAAAACATCAACATCTGAACTCAAGAATAGTTTGGAGCAGTGCTGTGCTTTTTCATGACGGTTATACAACACTATGACCATCATCTTCTCATGATCATTACAACTCACGAATGATGTTCAAATTCTATGTCACTTACAAACTGGTTAATCTCATTTGACCGTTTGTGACAAGAACCTACATGACTGCTAGAGAATGTGATATGAAGAGAGTAGAAAAATCAATCTCTCACTAGTTATTTCTGAGAAGGATATACTAGACAAACTATATTCAGCAGATGTTAACACCCTCTTTTTCATTGTATTGAAGTCGCTCTTTTTCTTACGGAACGTCATATGCCGACTTGTTCTTGGACCGGCCATCCTGTAACAGGTTCCGTGGGGTCTCAAATGACCATGAACAAATCATGAGAAATATCCAATTGACGAAATTTCATGAATTTTGAAACCCATATTGCCAGGATTTCCTTCTAAATATATTCATGGCCACTCGAGGCTAATCTGTTCCGAAATGACCGGCCCGAGGATAAGATAAGATAAGATGGCCACAAAACGGTGAGAAATAGACTTATGAAGAAATTTCCTTAATTTTGAAATCCATATTGAACAATATCCTACTGGAGAAATTTCATGGATTTTGACGACCGTATTGACAGGGGTTTCTTCTGAAAATGCTCATGGTCACTCGAGAGCCCGCGGAACCTATTACAGAACGGCCGTTCCACAATGGAATAGACTTAGTTTCTAGGAATTAAACCAAAAATTTTGACATCCATTCCCGGGAATTCAACTGAAATTCCCAAATAATGTCTCCGTGCCGGACCACAGCCCCGGAAACCTGGATATCTGGGAATCAAATGAATCCAAATGGTCATTGCCGGTAATGTCCATAAAGCGAATGAGTTTTTGAATCTAACGGTGCCAAAAGAGTTAAAATCGGTCAATTATTGCCAGAGTTCCAATAATTTGACTAATTTGGGTACCCGGGTACCCTGTCGAAAGGCTAAGGGTAAAAAAAAAATCGAAGTCCCCTCCTTCGACCCCCTTGCTACTTAACAAAATGTTTATATTGAAAAAAATTGCCTTCCGTTTTTTATGTTAGTGAATATCAGTTTCCTGTTTCCAAAAAAAAATCGTTATGTAAAACCACAAAAGATCAATTCAGTGGACGCAGTGTTTCTTCTCCTCTGAACTGAACCTTCAATCGTAGAGGTAAATCATAGGTACGAAAGGGACCTCATAAATCACTTTACTAATCATGCAAAACATCAACATCTAAACTCAAGAATAGTTTGGAGTACCGTAGATATTCTGAGAAAACTGTAATGTTACTATAATTGTGCAATGATATCACCTGAGGTTTTACCAACTCATAGGGGTTAATTATAGAAACCGAGTCAAGCAAATCGACTCGACGCTCGTAACTGTCGAGTCGAGCGAAATTGCCCATTACAGAACTGAAACAGATCGATTCGGCAATGGAACTCAACTGTCAACTGTAGTGCTGAAATTTTTCAAAATGTCTTTGTTACTGTCTAAACTTCTGATGAGTCTCATTCACAACTGCGAGGACAATTTCTGCAAAACTTTGGGAAATTTCTGTTTAGAATTTCTTGGAACATCTTCATAAATATGAATGCCTTATTCTGAACTTTGAGAATGCCTTATTCTGAACTTCTGGAATGTTCGATTCTGAGCTTCAGGAAAGCTCTCTATCACTTATGAGAAATTCAAACTAAATTTTAGGGACATAGGAACTCTCTGAACTTCAGAGAAGTTTCCTGAATTTTTTGAGAAATTCCTTTTTTAATTTAAAGGTAAAATTCTGGGTAGTTTTTTCCTCAGCTTATTTTTTTAAACATTTTATAAGTTCCATCCTTAACTTCAAGGGAAACGTCACCGAAACGTTTGGAAAATATTCTCTAGAGTTACTAGTTACTAGAAAAATTCCCTTAAATTTGTTGGAAGTTTCTTCCTGAACTTCTAAGAAATCCTTTTCTGAACTTTTGGGAAGCTTTCTCCTGAACTTCGGGAAAATTTGTCCTGAACTTCTGAGAAAATCTTGCTCAAACGACTAAGAAGTACCCACTATTCTTCTTGAAAGTGTTTTTCTCTTCTTTGAAGAGGTTTATTCGTGACCCTTGAATTAAAAACTAAATAATACAACTCCACGGTGACTAAACCCAACTAATTTATGGAAGTTTGTTTCGGTATTTTGAAGAAATTTTAGATAGTGCTCTCCCTGGTAAGCTACCTCCTGAACTTCAGGAAAGTGTTTATTCTTGGACTTCGAGGAACTTCATCTTGCATTTTTGGGAAAACTCCAAAACCTCAGGAATGTTCCAAACTTCTAAGTAGTCCTGTCTCTAAACTTCTTTTCGAAACTCTGAGAAGTCCTCTCCTGATTTTCTGGGAAGTTCTCTCCTTAACTTCTGGGAAATATGATCTTGAACTTAAAAGATGTTTGGTCCTGAATTTTTTGGGATATTTCTGCTTCAACTAGAAAGAAGTTTTCTTTCTACACATCATGAGATCGATTTCTATAATTGGCCCCATAAGAACGATGCAGTCCTCGTAAATCATCTCATTGATCATGCAATACACCAAGACTTGAACTCAAGAATATTTTGGAGAAGCGTAGGTTTCCTGAGAATGCTGTAATATGACCATAATTGTGCAATGATGTTTCATCAAGTACGATGGAGACCTCATAAGTCGCCTTGTTGGTCATGCAAAGCACCACAATTTGAACTTAAGACTAATTTGAAGTAGTGTGGATATAGTAGTGGAAATATTGTAATACGACTATAATTGTGCAATGATGGCCCCGAGGAGCTTTACCAACTCATAATTACGATAGAGATTTCATAAACCGCCATGTTGATCATACAAAACATCAACATCTGAACTCAAGAATAGTTTGGAGTACCGTAGATATTTTGAGAATAGTAATATATTGCTGTAATTGTGCAATGATATTCCATGGAGCATTACCAACTCATACGTGCGTTGAAGACCTTATAAGTCGCCTTGTTTATCATACAAAACATCAACATATGAACTCAAGAATAGTTTGTTCTACCGTAGATATTCTGAAAAAACTGCAATAGGACCTAAATTGTGAAATGATATCCTCGTGGAGCTTTACTACCTGAAAATTACGATGTAGTCCTCGTAAATCGTCTTGTTGAAGATGCAAAACATCAACATCAGAACTTTCACGAATAGTTTGGCGATATTCTGAAAATACTTTAATATGACTATAATTGTGCAATGATGGCCCCGAGGAGCTTTACCAACTCATAAGTACGATGGAGACTTCATAAATCGCGAGTCATAAATCTTTCAAAATCTTTCAAATTCTGGACTCAATAATAGTTTGGAGTGCCGTAGATATTCAGAAAAAAAACTGTAATATGATCTACATTGTGCAATGATACCCCGCAGATCTTAACTAACTCGTAAGTTCGATGGAGTTCTACACAGAGAAAAATAATGAATTTTAACTGGTGCGTAAAATTTCCCCTCATTTAATTCCAAGCCAAAGGAGGCGTTAACAGTCTTTCAAGCGCCATACAACAATGTTTGCAATCTTTCAAAAAACAGGCTATATTCAGGCGTAATCTAGCTTAAACTTACATGACATAAACCCATTATTCTCTGCCAAATCTAACATTGCACATCTAACATTGTGTATTAGTTAACGCAGAAAATTCAATGTTTCTTTTTATTTTTGTAGTAAATCACCTTGTTGATCATAAAAAACCTCAACACCTAAACTCAAGAATAGTTCGGAGTGCCGTAGATATTCTGAGAATACTGTAATATGACTATAATTCGCAATTATGTCCTATGGAGGTTTACAAACTCATAAGTACGATGGAGAACTGATATTTTTACCAGTGACACTAGTGACACTTTACACCAGAATTAATGCATCTTCATGTACAATATTTCCAGTGTTTCTTCCTCCACTCTTCTCTATTCCCTTTTCAACTCTTATTCTTCAGCTTCTATTCTGTAACTTCTCTTGTGTAACTTCTCTACTTCCCCTTCTATTCTTCTGTGGTTTGCATCAACTTTTCCTACTTCTCCTTTCACTGTTATTCTTTTTTTCTTTGACTTTTCTTCTGCCGCTATTTTTCTGACTTTTCCTTTTCCGCTATTTTTCTGCTGTTTCTCAACTGCTTCAACTTCTTATGCTTCGACTCTGGATATTCTGATAATACTCTAATATGACTAAATCCGCGAGGACCTTGACCAACGCATAAAGGATGGAACAGTTAAAACTTGGTCGACTCAAATATGAAGTAGTTTTTTTAATCGTGTGTTTAAAAACCATGAACATCCCTCATTTTGTAGGCATATGCCTACGGAATATTGACTCTATTTTGTTTTTGCCATTTTCTATTCGGTTGTCAAAATGACGTCCAAGCAAGAATGGGTCGTTGGATTATCAATAGAGCTGTCACCTTCAATCTCTCCGGGCCAAAAATGTGTGCTAATCGAGATCTACACATATATAAAAATGAATTTCTGTCTGTCTGAACCCTCTAGACTCGGAGACTACTAAGCCGATCGGCGTGAAAATTTATATGCAGAGATTTTTAGGGCCGGGGAAGGTTCTTATGGTAGTAAGAGACTCCTCCCATCTCTGTAAAGGGGGGCTCCTATACGAATGAAACACAAATTTCTGCATAACTCGAGAACCAATCAAGCAAATGGAACCACATTTGGCATGTGGAAGTTTTCGAAGGCAAGTAATGTTTCAATTGTGGTTTTTGACCCCTCTCCATTCAGAAGAGAAGAATTCAGAAGAATTCAGGGTGCTCTCATACAAATGAAACACAAATTTGCAAAACTCGAGAAGTAACCAAGCAAATGAGAACAAATTTGGCAGGCAGCGGTTTTTGAAGGCAAGAAATGTTTCTTAAGTGACTCCTTTTTCTAAGAGGTGGTGATGGTGGAGAGGGTCCTATATGAATGAAACACAAATTTTTGCATAACTCGAGAACTAATCGAGCAATTGGAACCAGCAAATGAAAGCTAGGAATGTTTCAATGGTGGTTTTAAACCCTGCCGTCCTCTGAAGAAGGGAAAGGGGGGGGCGGCTTCCATACAAATGAAACACAAATTTCTGCATATTTCTAGAAATAATCAAGCAAATGGAACCAAATTTGACAGGTGGAGGCTTTTGAAGGAAAACAAAAAATGTATGATGGTTTGAGACCACTTCTCTCTATAGAAGAGGGGGGTTCCATGCAAATGAAAAACAAATTTCTGCATAACTCGACAACTTATCAAGCAAATCGAACCAAATATGGTATGGGCGAGTTTTTGAAGGCAAGAAATGACCTGAGAAGGGGAGGTTTGGTTGAAACAAAAATTTCAACCAAACATGAGAACTATCCCTACTGCTTTGCAAATTTGTTTGCAGTGGTTTTTGGGTCCGGGAAAAGAGCTTAAGATAGTTAGAGATCCCTCCCTTTTCTTGAAAGGGGGCTTCCATATAAATGAAACACAATTTTCAGAATAACATGAGAATTAATCAAACAAATGGAACCAAATTTGGCATGTGGGGGTTTTTGGAGGTAAGAATTGTTTCTGTGATGGTTCGAGACCCCTCCCCGATCAGGAATCGATGGCTCTCATACAAATGAAACCGGTTTTTTTGGCATAACCGGAGAACTAAGCAAGCAAATGGAACCAAATTTGGCATGTGAAGGTTTTCGAAGTCAAGAAATGTTTCAATGGTGGTTAGAAACCCTTTCCCTCTTTGGAAAGTGGGGCTCTCATACAAATAAAACACAAATTTCTGCATAGTTCGAGAACTATTCAAGAAAATAGAATCAAATTTTTCATGCGGGGGTTTTTGGAGGCAGAAATTTTTTCAAAGGTTGTTCGGGATCTCTGGAGGGAGGGGGCTCTCACCACAAAAGAAACAGCAATTTGAATCCAACATCAGAACTACCCATGCAATTAAAACACAAAATATGTGAATCCTAGAGGGTTTGAGCTGTTTAGTGGAATACCTGTAACTAGAAATTAGAAGAAAAATTAGTATTTTCCATTTAATTCCAACTACCTTTGCTTATCTTGACAGATACGCGTATTTCGTCTACAATGTGCAGACTTCTTCAGTGTCTCGTACTAATAACTTGAAGAAGTCTGCACATTGTAGACGAAATACGCGTATCTGTCAAGATAAGCAAAGGTAGTTGGAATTAAATGGAAAATACTAATTTTTCTTATAATTTCTAGTTACAAAATATGCATTGCTCGGGTAGGCAGCTTGTTCTGATAGAAGGTTAACTCCTTCGTAATCAAGAATGGGGGATGCTTGAGTGACTATTCGTGCTACATTATGAACAAGAAGTTAATCTAAGGTAATGCAAGAAAAAAATAAGTTCAAACTAAAAAGATACGACTTTGTTTGAAGATAAATGGTTTGTGTATGAAATGCTTCTGCAGAGAAAGAAAAACCGGTAGAAACTACCGATCCAAGAGTTAAATTAAAAACATAAACCTGTTTTTTTTTGCAGAAATTACACACATTAGCAAACGAAAGTGTTTTAACAAAATTCATTCAAAAAAAAAGATTTTTTTAACATACACCCATACGCACACACACACACACACACACACACACACACACACACACACACACACACACACACAATGTAAAAAATCCCGAAAAATACTTGGTTTGGCAGCACCTTTTGGGGAAAAAGCGAAAGTTTCGCGACAACTGGCACTGTCAACCAAGATATTTATGTAAAGGAATGCTTGCAAAAATGCTTATTGCCATTCTTGAAGAAACATAGTTGTTCCGTGCTGTTTCGGCCAGACCTAGCTTCTTGCCACTACGGAAAAATGGCTCAGGAATAGTATACCGCCAATAGTGTGCAAATCGTACCTAAGAAGAAAACACCTCCAAGCTCGCCGGAAGTGGGCCCAAATTGAAAAATATTGGGCAATCGTAAAGAGGAACTTCAAGAGAACTTAAAAACAGTTGGAAGCGAAAACAGTTCAAGGCAAATTGACGTTCAGCGTCAAATAAGGTGCATGTAACAGCGGTACAAAACTTGATGGAAGGGTTGAAACGGAAAGCCCGACAGTTCGCATTTGGAAAATTGGAAGCCTTATCGAATAATTTTCCTGTGTTTTGTAGGCGATAAAATTCATAAAGAACTAAAGATTGATCATTTATATTATAAACTAATCAGTGTGCAATTAATCATGTTTGACCAATTTTTGACCGTTCCACCCTTTAAGTACGATAAATCGCCTTGTTGATCATGCAGAACATCAACATCTAAATGCAAGAATAGTTTGGTGTACCGTAGATATTCCGAGAATGCTTTTATATGTCTGCAACGGTTAAGATTTTTACAGGCACAGTTAAGAAGAAGGGTCAAAATACTGTAAACCAAGTTTTCGATCATGTACAACATCAAGATCTGTACTCAAGGACAATTTGGATGATCTTTATTATCATTGTGTCCTGTTCCTGGGTCAAAGAGTTAATTTTGAACAAGTTTACAGAACAACGTTCCTCTGTAACTCTAAAAGAAATTTCAATCTTGGTTCATATACGACCCATCCGTATTCAATCGGTTCAAACTTGATCAAGTAAAACAGAGAGAAGAGCCCGTTGCTGCCGGACCTAAAGGGTGTCCACGATGAAATTGCTACACTATGAAATTGCTCTAACTTTTTAACCATTGGGTAGAATTTAAAGAAAATTTGGGTGGATTTAGCTCATAGTGCATTATTCACATCCTGCAAGTTTTAAAGTCCTGTGATCAAAACTCGCGGAAATGGAGTCGAAAGAACAGCTCGTGCGTGATAAAATCTTGCGCATTCATCACGAGAACAAGGATCTCTCGCATCGTTCCATCGCTAAAACGTTGGGAATCGCGAATTCCACGGTGTCGCGAGTGATTAAGCGGTTCGAGGAACGGTTGACCACCGATCGGAAGCCCAGAAGTGAAGGAAAAAGTATTCCGTACAACACCAAAAATCACAACCGCGTAGTTGGGGCCTTCAACCGAAATCCGAACGCCTCCGTTCGGGATGTGGCTAAGAAGCTGCACCTAAGCCGAAGTTTTGTCCAGAAGGCCAAAACTAAGGCTGGGCTTCGAACGTTCAAGGTACAAAAGGCCCATAATCGAGACGAGAAGCAGAACAAGTCCGCCAAAACCCGTGCCAGGAAGTTGTACCTCAACATGCTGACAAAAGTTGAATGCTGCATCATGGACGACGAAACATATGTGAAGGCCGACTTCAAACAGATCCCCGGCAACCTGTTTTTCACGGCCAAGGATAAGTTCAGCGTTCCGGAGCATGTCCGCACTCAAAAGATTTGCGAAGAAATTCCTGGTTTGGCAAGCCATCTGCACGTGCGGGAAGCGGAGTGCACCTTTCGTGACCCAGGACACGATGAACGGACAGGTGTACATAAAAGAGTGCCTCCAGAAGCGGCTGCTTCCTCTCCTGAAGGCCCACAACGTCCCAACAATCTTCTGGCCGGATTTGGCCTCATGCCACTACTCCAAGGACGTGCTGAAGTGGTATGCGGACAATAAGGTCAATTTCGTGCCGAAAATGTTCAACCCTCCCAACACTCCGGAGCTCCGCCCCATCGAGAAGTACTGGACGATTATGAAGCAGCACCTTCTTAAACGACCTAAGGTAGTGAAGACAGTCGAGGAACTGAAGAAAGTATGGGTTTACATGCAAAAAAACGGTTGATTCACAGGTTGTGCAGAATCTTATGGCCGGGGTTAAGGCCAAGGTGCGGGCATTTGCGTATGGACTGTACTGCCGTTCTAAGCATATCTGTCCCATGTTGCAAAACTTGCAACTGAGAAAAACGCGATTGAAGTTGAAAACATGTTTTTCTGCTTAGAGCAAAACATTACTATCAGAACCACATTTGTCGATATATTCAAGCAAATATGGCTTGTATCTAATGACTCTTCACAAAATACATATTTTTAAATGTAAAAATCGTTATCTTTCCATGGAAATAGTTCAGTGAGACAGTTATGCCGAGAAATTTGATGCTAATTTGAAAATTTCACGCATAACTGTCCCAGTTGGCAACACTTTCAACATCAGTTACTGAAATTAGTCTGCTGCAAAAAGTTGTTTACAAATGTTTCCGAGTCAAGTCGAAAAGTTTTACGCACCAAGAAAACGGAAATGAATGCGCTACAGCAGCTTCAATCATACGTAAGTGACAGTGACGACGAATTCCTTGGGTTTGACCTAGAATCTGGCTCTGGAGAAAGATTCTTCGACATAGGCGTGATTCGCCGCGAGCCTGCACCGCTTCCGTTATCAGGACCAAACTCAAATGTCTGTGAAGCAAAAGAAGTTGGAGCGGAAGAATCCGCTGATTTGCAACCCGTGCAATCTCCGATATCAGCCCCGGACCCAAATGCAGAAGCATCCGATGATTTGCAATCCGTGCAATCTCCTATATCAGCCCCAAGTCCAAATGCAGAAGCATCCGGTTCGCAATCCGTGCGATCTCCAATATCAGCCCCAGGCCCAAATGCAGCAGCATCCGGTTCGCAATCCGTGCGATCTCCGATATTAGCCCCAGGCCCAAATGCAGAAGCATCCGATGATTCCGACGGAAGTTATTTTGGACCAGCCAAAGTGAGAAACAGGAAAACAAGAAAGGAAATTAAGCGAGAGGATGCGACCAAAAAGCGACGCTTGTCTCACGCAATGATTCCGGGAAAATGCGGATGTCAGAAGGATTGTGCTAAACTTTTGTCACACGATGACCGAAATATCATACATATGGACTACTGGAAACTTGATTTGGATGGCCAAAAAAGCTTCATACAGAAGTATGTCCGTCTCGCCCCCGTAAACAAACGACGCAAACGTCGTTTTATCGGTGATTTGACAAAGAAAAAATCGTACACTTGCTGTCTCCCCGCTGCAAGTGGTGATCCAGTCCAAGTGTGCAGGAAGTTTTTTCTTAATACTATCGGGTACAGCGAAAGTTGTGGGTAAGTTTCAATATCATTAAACTTATAATCTTTTTATTAAAGTATTACTTTATACAGTAACATGCTTTATCGATACGTGAATGGAGGCGAGAGCAGACGAGGAAAATACAGGAGGAAATTGGAAACACGTGAGGTAAAGACCCATATTCTGACATACGAGCCGTCAATTTCGCATTACCGCCGGGAGCACGCGCCGAATCGGTTGTACCTTCCCTCAGATTTAACCCAACGGTCAATGCACAAGCATTATCTGTCCACTAACGACAAACCTGCCAGTTATCAGCTTTACTCACGAACTCTGAAGGAAATGAACGTATCTTTCGTCAAATTAGGCCATGAAGAATGTGAAGTTTGTGTGGCTGCAAAGGAGCATAAAAAAATCTCCGAGCACTCCGATGAAGAACGTAACTGTCTTCAATGTTCTGACCATGCGACTCATGTGGAAAACGCCTCGGTTACTCGAGCAGAATATCGCGCAGAAGGTGATACAGTCCTACCAGATCAACTGGTTATGTCCGTTGATTTGCAAAAGGTAAACAACAAATTCAAATCAATTAGTATAGCTAAATTTAAAATTTCATTTATTTTTCAGGTTATACAATTACCACGCTTAGATGGGCTGAAAACTATTGTATTTTCACAACGTGTTATCGCGTTTAATGAAACGTTTGCACCGATTGGTTCATACGCACGAGAGTATCCAGTGGTTGCTTGCATCTGGCCGGAATCAGTTAGTGGTCGTAGTGCCAATGACATCCTAAGCTGTTTTCATCAAGTGATCTTGAAGTATGGGCATCTTTCAAAGCTGACACTATGGTTGGATAATTGCAGCGCTCAGAATAAAAACTGGAACTTCTTCCAGCACCTAGCTCTGATGTTGAACAACGAGAATATAAGACTGAAGAAGGTGGTGTTGAAGTATTTTGAATCAGGCCATACATTTATGGCCGCAGACAGCTTCCACGCAGCCGTTGAAGCTGCCATGCGAAAGGATCGAGTGATAACGTTTGATGATTTCAAGGAAGCGGTACAAAGTTCAAAGAAAAGCGTGGAAGTAATCGACATGCAGCCGCATTATTTCTTCAGAACTGAACTGACTGTGACACAGTACACGTTAAACCAAATTCATCCTCGACCTTACATCGATAAAATTCGAAAGATTGAGTTCGAAAAAGGAAGCTACAATATTGAATACGACAACTCGGTTACCAGCAAAAAACTGTCCCATTGTATGTTTTTCTCAAAAAAGCAACAAAAACTGACCTCAGAACAGGGTTTCTCTATGGAAAGATATCTTTACCGGCAAAAACATCCACGAGGGATTAATGAAGATCGCAAAACTGCTTTGCTATCTGTGGTCTTGCCTGTCATTCCAGAAGAGAAGAAAGCGTTTTTCCAGAATCTGCCTACGAATAAAGGAGACGCAGTTTGAATGACGGTGTTTGCTGATTAAGAGTTTTTTTTTATTATTGGAAATGAATTCATTGACAAATAAATCATTTAAGTTTTGAAACACTCTTAACGATTTAATGTGGAATATATGAAAGTCTTCTTAAATTTTTATTTTACTTCCTCCTTTGCATTACAGTCGAGATTACAGTCTCAATGAATGATTTGTTTGTATGTGTTTTGTTTGCTTTCAGTTATATTAGTCTTTAATCGTCAATAGTAGAAACCATCCTCAATTAAGGTTATCAGAAATATGTTCAATTAAGTGGGGAACCAGCCAAAGGCTGAAACTCATCTTAATAAAGATATAAAAATTAGATAAAAATATTTTTAATTTAATCTGATCCAGTGGGACAAATATGCGTGGAACTTTAACAATGGGACAAAATGACCTGCTATTTTTTCTCAAAGTTTCAGAGCAAACTATATGTTTTTATCTGTTAACACGAAAATATACTTGTTTTTATAACCTTTAATGCAAAAAAAAACAAAAACGATAAAAATCAACATGGGACAGATATGCTTAGAACGGCAGTGTAAATAAAATACGAGTAAAATGGTAAAATGAAGTTTAATAGTTATTTCTCAATCCCTGAAAATTTGATGGCAATCGGATGAAAACTCGAATTTTGCGAATCAATTTTGTGTGTGGCAATTTCATCGTGGACACCCTTTAGTTTTGTGTGCTACAATGAGTGGTCATACATCGGGCGTGCAAATCTGAGAGTTATGAAAACGAGCATACAACACAGCGAAATTAATGTATAGTTTCTAAGTCTAACATCACTTCCATTACGTCTCGACCTATTTTCAACGATGATTCAATCTAAACATAAGCCCCGATTTTCCAAATTGCGAGCTCCATTCCTGTGAAATACTTATGACCTCATCAATCCTAATTTGATTTCCTCATTAATTTCACGAGCATCCATCGCTATCCCGAAACATTAGCAAACTTATCCTTCAGTAACTTTTACCGTAGGATCAACACAGTAACCACTAATTCCTATTATTCATCTAACCGAGCACATGTCCAAATAGCATCCACTGGAAACGCACCCCCCTCTGATAGAACAAACTGCTTTACTCATAACGTTCCCGATGGCACTTTTTAACAAGCGCAATTAAATTGAATCATACATTGCTAATTGATCGTACAGCGCGTCCCGTTGGAAGCCGGCCGCACGAGCGAAGCAACCGAGTGTGGAGTGTGCGCGACCGACGAGGGGACTGTGGGTTCATGGAACAATTAACGTTCCTTTGCAATCACTCATCACAACAGTTACTCAGCTGACTATGGAGGGTCTCTAAGTGCATCCCTCGTTCGGTTATTGGAGCCGCTTCAATAGAAGTATTGGCATGCAAAATGAGGACGCACCACCCACCGCCCAATCAACCCTCCGGTTAGTTCGGCTACATGACGACGCAGCAGTAGCTCATCATGTGACCCCGCAGTAGTAAACATTCACTCGTTCGCTTTAGACTGGTTCGGTGTGGGATGTTCCCTTTAGTGGATCTTGCTTCGCCTTGTGCCAGCCTGTCGCCCATATAGGGTGACTTCGAACCCGGTCATCGTCATCTGTTCCACTCAGTAGGCCGGGGGTTCGATTCGTTAGTTGGCTTCAGTTGCGAGAACGGACGTCAAAACAAATTAATTTGAACCGTCGTTACTTGCATTATTAATCGTAAAAGAGAGTGAAAGCGTAGTACCACACTTGCTGGTCTCTCCCCGTTTCGAGAGTTCACGGCAACAGATTCCGTCATAAGCACGGGTTCTTCACATAGTCTCTGAATTTTCTCGAGGATCGCAATTCGGGATGGGTGTTGATCGTGGCGGCGGGCGTTTTCGTTTTCTTCGTCGTCGTCGGCGGCGGTTCTGCCTTTGTTCTGTCAGTGGCACATATTTATATCTATTAAATGCGATGAATTATGACTGTTTTCCTTTTGGCAAACCGTCTTTCACTTCGCTGTGCTTTATAGGTATGTGTGTATGTGCTATGATGGCCAAATAAAACAAAATTAACAACAATAGTAAAGTCTAACAATAATGAAAATAACACACCGTGTACACTCGGAATCTGTAGCTAGGAAAGCGCCGGGGATGGTGCGAAGATCGTTGAACCGATTGAGATGTAGGGAAACCGATTTATTTAGCCATCGCCTTTGAGATGCAATAACCTCCGAAGAAATGTTGGTCAAGCTTTGAGAGGTACACAAACGGGACCGAGTAACTGGGTACACGTGTGGAACATAATTTGACCTTGTTATGGCCCAAACACAATGCATTGCACTGCACAATGCAATATGGATGGCAACGGCGCGGGTTTGACAATTGTTGCAAATGACTTCGATTTGTCCAATAAGAATCGGCTTGGGTCTGTTTTCTTCCCGGCAAGCAGGCTTCCTCTGCTGTCGTTGCCATTCCGCTTCCGTTATCACTGTGTTTGGTGCCATTTCGGAAGGTGTACCTATATTGATCTTGAGGTGCGCGTACTATGATTTGTAATGTTTGTCTTCGTTATTGAATGTAAAGCTATGTCCATTTAGAATCCGGAAAAATAAAATCATCTGTATCTCGGTATCGGATTGACGTACAAATAAGTATAATACATCAAAACAAAGATAAGTCACTTTACTTTACGGTAAAACATCAATACAAATCATTTCTCTTCGTTTCTAATGAAAATTCGCACTTTCTTCTTTATTGCTCCCATCAAACGCAGCACACCTCCGGAGTCAACTTCCTTGGCACATTTGTTCCACATTTTGGTCATCTGAGTCGCGTCCCGAGCCATTTTTCCACTTTTCTTAAGCTTCCGCTTCATTATTGCCCAAAATCTCTCGATGGGCCGGAACTGCGGGCAGTTGGGTGGATTTATGTTTTTATCGATGAAATCTACGTTATTATCGCGTTCCCATCTACTGGATGACTTCCCGGCTGTAGTGGCAACTCGCCAAATCTGGCCAAAACTTCACGGGACCTTTATGGGCTTTAATGAAAGGTACTACGCGGTTTTTGAGGCATTCTTCCATGTACAGCTTCGAGTCCATCGTCTTATTCGTCAACCGGTCTTTGCTCCGCAGCTTCATATCCCTTGCCAAATCATCAGTTTTTGGGCAAATTTGTCCATGAAAGCCAACTTAAACTTTGCATCTCCTCATGCCGTCGCCATAAAGAATTTTTTGCCAGGAAGCTGTCCGAAATCCATTTTAACGTAGGTTTCTTTGTCGATGAGCAGGCATCCTTGGCACTTCGTCAAAACCTGCTGGTACAATTTCCGAGCTCGAGTTTTGGTGACGAAACTTTGCTTCAACGTTCTGTTTAGTAGCTTGCTGGCTCGACCTGAACGATATCCTGCTCGCAAACGAATTCTTCGAACGGTACTGCGTGCAGCAGCGTATTTTTGTGCGATTTCATTAGTTACAAAACAATTTGTAGGCAAGAAATATTTCTATCGTGGCTCGAGCCCCCTCCCCCTCTGGAAGGGGGGCTCTCATTCAAATGAAACAGAAATTTCTGCACAACTCGAGAACTAAGCAAGCAAATGGAATCAAATTTGGCATGTGGAGGTTTTGAAGGCAAGAAATGTTTTTGATGGTGGTTTGAGACTCCTCCCCTCTCTGAAGGAGAGGGGAGGTGCTCTCATACAAATGAGACACAAATTGTAACCAAATACGAGAATTGTATCTACTGTTATGCAAAATTGTATGCAGGGACTTTTGGGACCGGTGCATGTTCTTATGATGGTTTGAGGCCCCTCCGTTCTCTCGAAGGGGGGGGGGGCACCCATACAAATGAAACTCTTATTTTTGCATAACTCGGGAACTAATGAAGCAAATGGAACAAAATTCGGCATATGGATTTTTTTTGAGTTTCTATGGTGGTTCGTGACCCCTCTCCTATCTGGATGGAAAGGAAGGGGGCGGGGGGGGGGGGGTTTAAATAAATGAAACCGAAATTTTTACATAACTCGAGAACTAATCAGGTAAATGAAACCAAATTTAGCATGTGGAGGTTTTTGAAGGCAAGAAATGTTTCAATTGTATTTTGAGAAATGTTTCTATAGTTATTTTGAGTGAGGGGGGGCTCTCATGTAAATGAAACAAAAATTTCAACTAAACATGAGAATTATTCAGGCAACTAAAAAACAAAATTTGTATTTCTCGTGTAAGAAGCATGTTCTGATAGAAGTTTGAATCACTTCTTAATCAAGAAAGGGGGATGCTTTAGCTACTTCCAGTACTACATTATGCACAAGAATTTAATCTAAGGTTATGCAAGAGGCATTACGTTTCCACTGACGAGATATAGTGTAGTTTGATGATAAAATTTTGGTATATTAAATGCTTTTACACAGCAAGAAAAGCCATGGGTAAAATAATCGCCCGAGGGTAAGTTAAACACACACACTTGTTTTTTAATAATTTGTTTAATATTTTTTTAACAAAACTCAAAACTCAAATATTTTAACAAAACTCATTCGGAAGAACAACCATAAACGCGCCAGTTCTATTAAATTTTCATTTACTTAGTTGCAAGCGTAGCGACGCTCGCACCGGGTTCAGCTAGTGTTATATAAAAATAACTCTAATAAAAGATTCTTATCTCTTGGAAACCCTCGCATGTGAATTCCATTAGAAGAAGTATATCATTCTAGAACACAAAATTCACTTCACTTGCTTTTACAAATTGACAAACTTGACCGGATTCAGCTAGTCAAAAATAAAAATATAGATCCTCAGATTTGAGTATTATTTATGGAAATCGAAAGGGGGTCTTATTGTTTTATTATAAGCGGAGTCTGTAACTTTTAAAGTGGTGATTGAAAAATTATGGATTTATTAAGGATGGAAATTCAGGTTACTACTAGACTATAGCCTAGATTTCAGCTCAATTGGCACATGGAAAAATGAAAGACAAGGACCCAAAAATGACCATTTTGAATGAACTTCATGATTTGGTCTTATTGTACAGTCCACTGTATACACAGAAAAAAATAATGAATTTTAACAAGCGCGTAAAATTTCCCTTCGTTTAATTCCAAGCCAAACGAGGCGTAAACAACGGAATTGGTTGTAGTCTTTGATTCAACAATGTTTGCAATCTTTCATACAACAGGCTTGATTCAGGCGTTATCTGGCTTAAATTTACATAAAATATCCCATTATTTTCTGCCAAATCTAGCATTCCCTTTATGTGCAATACATAACACAATAAATTCAATGTTTCTTTTTATCTGTGTATGGAAGACTGTATATAGAAGACTATTTGAAAATGATTCCGTAAGTCAAGAGCTATCTGTTAGCGGACAAATTGATTAAAAATTCATCCACTAGGCGGCGCTAATGAGCAAATTATTTTGTATTGATTTTCTGTACCTCTAGATTCCGATTTGATAGAAGAGTGGAGCCTTCGAAAGAAACTTTCTGAAGGCCAAGGGCTAGCAAATAGCACACTGGTTCGATTCAGAACTCATCCACTAGGTGGCACTAATGAGATTCTTTTTTAGATTTTTGTTTTTCAAGATCCTACGAGGGTTGCGTCTTTGGAAAAGTTCTGTTGTAGGCCAAGAGATGATCAGTGACTTGGATTTTCATAAAATATCCATAAGAAGTGAAAATGATTTTATCTCAGTGTAATGATGTTGTTTACTTTCTCGGTTTTCAGGGTTATCGCTGTCACTACTATGCCAACTGAATTTGGTTTGCTGCAATGAACGAAGTCGGCTCTAAGAGCGGGTTAAAAATCTGCTATCACTGTTGTGTTGATTATCAATCGGTAAGCATGAATTTCATTTGACAAAATCTGAATATCATCTCTTTGGTGATTTTTTCAATTATCCTAATACGAATCCTAATACAAACATGGATCAACCAGGGCCGTCCTCATCGTTCCATAAAAATAGATGCTATCAAAGTTGAGCAAGACCCTGGACTGGGCTGGCCTTGCATATTTTTCGATCCCGACGGGTAATTGATATTCATTATGGTTTATTGAATTTCATGTCTAACATTTCGAAATTTATATTGAAAATGAAGCTGCTTACCTAAATGAATATCAAAGCATTTTGAAAATCGAACGTTCATTCTTCTGGTTATGTTTGTTGTCAGGAATTATCGTGTGATTTTCGCATGGAACGTATAGTTAATCAATGTAATGTTGCCGGAAAATCTTCGCTTTTGAACCTAACGAGCACGGATCAAGACTGGAGATTATAGTGTATAAATTGATTCAAAATCCATTCACAAGGCGGCGCAGATGACTTTTTTTTATATTAGTATTTCAAAATCCATATCAGATAAAAGGGGCAGGTCATCACCTTTATCGATCCGCCAGATTACCTGTCGATCTTCCAAGTTTGAAAGACGTCTGTATTGAATAATCTCAAATTTTAATCATAGACAAACAGACATATAACACAATGATCATTTTCCACTTATCGTCACTGAAACACTATCGCTATCTGTTGAGCACACTGTGGTAGGTGATAAAACTGAACAGATGGCGGTAGTATGCTAACGCCAAACTTTCGAGAATTTATTATGCGCACCACCAGTGGGGATGCTACCAACTAATTAACATTTCAATTAACCGTTAAATGCGTGATCGATGAAGAAACTGTATGTTCTATGTCTGTTTGTCTGTGTTATTATATTCCGCCCACTATAGCACAAAATATTGCGATTTGTTGAGCGGATTGGAGATAATGAAATCATTATCGCTTGTTTCGCCTGCGTCCGGCATCGGCTGTGAACAGTTGTGTCGAGGGTTTGTTGTGCAATATTTTGCTATCGAGTTTAAAGTGTTTTCTATTGTTTCGGTTACCTATTGTACGGTGGCGCGAGTGATCGAATGAACAAAGAAGAACGTCCCGCATAATACACGAGCGGTAGTGGATGAAATCAAGGAGCAAGTTGGATGACGAAAACTTGCTGTAACAGTGCAACAACAACCAATAGGAGACGTAACAGATGAGAACTAATGTGTCTATGAACCCCTATATCTCAAGATCCTGATTAGCTAGAAGATTGACGTCAGTGAAAATGTTATTTTGTTTCTGTCAATAGTAGAGTTGTCTCATAAAGTAAAAGTTTTAACTTAATTTTATAAAACATTGCTCGAAGATAAGTCAATGTTTGTAGCAATTTTCTTTTTGAACCGTACGCCAAGAGCCAAGAATAGTCCAATAAGTCAATGAGGGGAGAAGCCTATATGGCATAGGGTCGTTTGGCATAAAATCATTTGGCATAAAGTCAATTAAAAAACAATAACTCGAGCTGAGGCATAATTCCGTTTGGCATAATGGCCATTTGGCATAACACTCTTGAAATAATAAAGAATCCAATTGGTCATTTGGCATAATGACCATTTGGTATAATATCATTGCCATAAAGGTTTTTATCCATTGTAATATTCTCTTCTTTTTAAATATGGCATTCATAGATCTGAGGGTTAAAATTAAAATTTGAAAAACAAATGTTTTCTACTCTGATGTTGAATAGTGAATTTTTGGATTGACTAAAAGTATGTATTGCTTTGTTATGTTCGGTATGATTCATTCGAACCGAACGTAACCGTAGCTCTTTTAAAGCATTTATTCTGCCAAGTTCTAATTCTTCAAGTTTGCTCTTCCTTCCTCTGAGTCCTGTTTATGTCCCCTGTTATGTGTGGTGGTCTTTCGTCTTTTTATTATTTAGTTTGTCAGTGTCACGTTTACAAGTTTTCCTTGGCCTCGATATTGTACATACTTTTAAAAAAAATATATTTTACAATCTATGATGTAATTATTATACTAAATAGTTTATTTTTCTCTAAACTTTAAATTTATGTGCCAAAACCATAATGCCGAATGAAATAGGTTAATTGCTTAGAAGTTAATCTAACTTTCTAGTATTTATACCAAGCTGCCATTGTGCGAAATGTTTCTCACGAAACGTTAATTTACAGATTTTCTATGCAAATTATCTTTCTCAAATCGATCGGTGCGAATGCCAAAAGATGTCTATATACTAATTGAATTTTGAATGTCTAAGTTATGCCAAATTATAATTTTCCCACTGAAGCTGAAGGAGCTTTCATTTTCCGATATTGATGCCAAATGACAGTAGTATTTTTATTTCTTTTATCGTTTCATGCCAAAGGGTCACTATGCCAAACGGCAGTTATGCCAAATGGCATTATGTTAATCGACTTTATGCCAAACGGCCTTATGCCATATGGGGTCAATGCAGTGCTTATCATTGTTTCTTGTTAGCCTTATGCAACAGATATTTCATTGTTTGTGAGTTAACTAAAACAACGTAACGCTACGTCCACTAGAAAGAGACCGATTACTGAAGGACAACAAGTAGAACATGGTGAGACCATTCCGGTTATGAAAAACATTTTCAAGTTTATTACTATCCACAAGAATTTCGTTTTCGTTTGCGTTCTCTTCAAATTTCTATCTGCTGACAGATCAAAGATAATTATAGAAATTAAGGCATTTCTTGAGGATGGTTTATATTCATGCGCCAATTATAATATTAGAAATTGAACGAACCTTAGCGTTTTATTTCAATGGTTCATATGTGAAGGCGAAAGCTTTGAGGTTGTGAAATGTTGAATATGATGTTTATTAATAAAAAAAAACGTTTAAAAGTTCGTGAGACAACTAACTAAGGACTGTATCGAAAATAAGTTATCCATTTTTTTTTTCAAATCATATAAAAGAAATGACATGTTATTCAAACAAATGGATGATTCTTCATTGTACGGAATTGAACTTGAACATTGTGAAGAGCGAATGAAGTTAATAGTATTCTTTCGCGAATTTGCGATTTGTTTATCGAACACTTTTCATCAAGTTCCGGAGAAATGTTTCATCATATTTTCTGGACGTCTTAGCCCAAACATATTTTGGGCTCATATTTTCACATTCTCAGCTGCTTTACCAGTCTTTTTGAAGACCCTCTTCACAATCGCCCAATAGCGATCGAGGAGCCGAAGCTGAGGGCAATTTGGCAAACTGATGACTTTCTCAACGAAATTTATACCCTTTTCCGTGAGCCAATTGAGAGTTGTTTTTGCGTAATGTGCCGACGCTAAATCCGGCCAAAACAATGGAGGGGTACTATGCTTCTCATGTAACGGCAGCAACCTCTTCTGCAAACACTCAGATCAATGGATTTCCGCATTGATTGTTCCGGTAGTGAAAAAAATGGTGAACTTCATACCGCAGGAACATATTGCTTGCCATACCAGCACTTTTCGACCAAACTTCTCCACTTGGATCGATCTGTCTGCATCGTTTACATGCTTCCCTACAACGACAGTGTTATATTGTGGATCTGGAAGAATTTTTGAGTCATCTTTGACATATATCTCGTCGTCCATCAAAATAAATGCATCTGGTCGCTGAAAAACTCGCGAATACAATTTCCAGACCCTTGTTGCTGCGCGTTGCTTCTGTTCTGCACTTTGTTTGGCGATTTTCTGCTGTATACTTCTTGTAGGTCTTCCGGTTGTTTCGTTGTTTTGATACGTTGAATCATTCCGACGCTGGTTTCCGCTTTATTGGCCAAATCACGCATCGACATTGATTCGTTCTTCCGAATTAGAGATACTACTTTCTGATCCGGTTTAGTGTTCGAAGCTCCGGGTTTTCTACATTTTCCTGCCAGTTCATCCAAAGAACAGTGTTCCCCAAACATGGTTAAGGTGGATTTTACGATCGCGTGATGAAGTTCAAAGCGCTTCGCCAATTGTCACATAGTTACAGCCTCTCCGCGTAGCCATGTGCCCAAAACCTTAATGTTCACGTCTTTTTTAATGTGCGACATTTTGAAAACGAAGACTTTAAACCGTGCGAACAAGTAAACAAACGAAAAATGACTGTCAAACGCAAAGCATGCTATGATGAACATATTAAAACCATCACAATTACACGCGTACAACTCGAAAGTACGCGGATAGCTTATTTTCAATACATTCCGTACCTGTTGACCAATTCACAGATTGAACATTTGAAGCTATGTAGGGTAGGGAACGGCTTAACCAGGGGTGACTGTTTTAATCAGTTGTTAGGAAATAGGTCTAAAATTCCTACATTTTCTAAATTATTTTACTTTTAATGATACGAACATAAGCTCGATCTATCGGGCTTATGATTCGATGCATAAATCATGATTGATTACCAATTTATTACTGTCATTTTGAAGACACTTCATCTTCTAGAAAACCATCAGTTTCCTACCTGCTGAAGAAGTTCGTTCAAATTTTGCCTTTGTGTATTTTGCATTTGTTCACGTGCACCGGAGGGAATGTCTTCATCAGCTTCTTCTCACATTTAGGCTTGTTGCAAGAATGTGATGTTGAACATTGAGTTAAATTTATTTCATATTTAGATGATCTGAAATCGCATTTTATTTCATGTTTCTTCCAGTCATTTGTGGTTGATCTATTCTTATGATTAGATTATCCACCATCTGGCACTATCATATTCAATAAAAAAATGTATCGAAGCTGTCCAATAGTACTCAAAGATAAATAATGCTTCGCTGTTGAGCGGCAGCCATGGCATCACTGTTGCTTTTGAGAGAGCCCATGTTTCCTCTCTTCTTTGTTAACCATGGATATAGCGCACCGGTATTGTAACATGAAGCCTGCTGTCTCATACATTTGTTTGTTTTTAAACGAAGCATCCCGTTTGTCGTCACAGTCGCTTTGTCTAACATTTCCGTTGTCTAACATTGTCTCATAACCTGCTAGTAGACGAGTTTGTAATCATAGCAATCGGCGTGTTATGGCTGATTGTTTTCGAGAGCGGATGGGCAAAATTAAGGAGCGGATTAATGAAATTGGCATTTGCAGCAAATCGTGAACTGGCCTATTTCATTTCGCCTTCGCACATATGCACGAATTCGAACTCATACGATATTATTAGTTTATGTATAGATTGCGGAGCTGAAGAAAACATTTTCTTGATCGGAAAGCAATCCGCATGCTTTTAATAAGTCCCTGCAATTGGGAACTTTATTCGATGGCTAGGAAATTCTCTGAGTCTAAAGGTGGTTTAGAAGGTATGTTCCGATAGATCAAAAGTAAGCAGAGGGATTAACGTCTAAATATTGGCAGTTCTAATTATAGATTACATACAGCTTCATCAAATGTCCCAGGTGCTGAATAAACTGCTTAAATCCCGTCTCATACCCTACAAGTGGACAGATTGAAGCAGTATTCATCCTCGACTCAGCAGACTTTTATGTTTACCCTGCCGACTCGTATGGAAACAATTGACAACCCCTCATCAAGCGATGACCGTATGCCGTTTCGCATACTATCACGAAGAAAGCATCATTGATGGTCAAATGGTGGAGATTTAGTATTGATACATAAAATGGGCCTATTCCTGCTCCAACGTGAAAGTGGAGATATCCCTTTAAGACCAACAACAAACAACAAACAAGCTGCTCGTTTTCCGACAACTGTCGAGATAATTATTTTTTTCAAACTAACCCACGTAACGCCCCTTTCCCACAATCATAGGCTTATAACATAGTTACAGTTCCACTGTAGAATAATTGAAAAACATAAACTTCTACTTTGTTGCCATCCCACTCCGTGCGATAAGCGAAAATACACCCACTGACCGATTCGTTTCCGTTTGTTTTACGTTTGTCAACTCCACTTTGGCAAGAGTTGCTTCATTTTCATCCTGTTTCTGACAAGCCTTACCCGCAGCAACTCATACCCGTAGAAGCACTCGGCACACTCTGTCAACCATTCATGTGTACTCCTGTTTTCCAGTGATATTGTAAATCACAATTGACCCGGTTCGACGACGGGTGGTGGTGAAGAATGGTGATTGCAACAATACACCCACCACTTCTGCCCGAATGAAGTTTTTAATTTTGAAACCAACTCACCTGATTCCGTTTCTCCTTCAGCATATTGTAGTAGGCGTTGTCGGCGATGGCAAAGATGTGCGGCGGCAGGATCGGCCCGATCCGTTGGTTCTGATACAGCCGCACATACTTGGGATTGTAGATGGGGTGGAACTTGAACGGGTTGACCGCTATCAGGATACTCCCGACGTAGGTGTAGATGTGGCCAGCCTCAAAGCGCTGCCGCAGGTTTTCCAGCAGCGTCGCCTCATTGAGGTCTGTAGTGGAAAAAAGGGCCATTATAAATTAGCTTCATTCCCGTTTGCGGAATCAGGAGCGTTCGATCTCTTACCTGGCAATTGGCACAAATCAGGATATTCTCTATTTTCTTTCTGAAGTAGAAATGGTATAAAGTCTCTTAGTATCTGTGGATCCAGTCCGTAATTATCTAGCCAAGGAACATCGCTTTGTCTTTCACGTAAATAAAATCTGCAAATGGAAGAAGGAGAAAACTGAATAAGTGCGACGATATATGTGTACGTAGTTGCAAGAGGTTGAAAATAGAATTCTTTCTTCGCGTGGGCGTCAACGCCCACCCACCGTCACCACCTGCCCACTTTCAATTAGATAAAGATAGAATTCAGAATTCTTGCAATCTGTTTAACCTGTGATTCTATTTTGGTTTGCCCGACGCCAGCCAGGGGAGGCGGGGCAGCGGGGTTGGGTTAACGGTACTAAAACTAATTCCATCACCCGCAAATACATTACTAGTGCTGATGATGATGGTGGTTCGACATATGAATGAAAGTAAAGCTCGCTGGATTGAATCGCGTGCACGCGTTCAGTGCCCATGGTGGTGAAGAGGGGGGGAGGGGGGAGGAACATGTTTATTTTAGTTCTGTTGATGGCAGCGGGAATTTACGACAGCCACCACCGAGAACCCAGCGAATCCGTATATGATGTCCGGGATGTTGCGGTCATTAAGTGGCAATTTGAATTTTGCCGAGGAATTCGTTCTATGGAAAATCGATAAGCGATGCATTCGCGGCTTGCCAACCGAATGATTGGCAATTAAGGTCGAAGAAAGGGCGCCGTTGTGTAGGTGAACAATTTATTGCGTTTTTTTCGAAATTATTTTCGGTGATTTGGGAGCCGATTGAAGACTGCATATGGGGTTTGATTGACTACTTTGATAGAATCAAGGAGACAGATACAGAAGCGCGCTGCTGAAAGTGGAGGCAACGGAAACAAATATGAGATAAATTTCTTTCGTAGTATGGACATATAATATAATGGATTTTGGACAGCTTCCTGGCCAAAAATTCTACATGGCGATGGCACGAGGACATGTTCTTGCGAAGTTTAAGTTTGCTTCTATGGACAAATTTGCCAAACAACTGATGATTTGGCAAGGGATAGCATAGCACAGCTGCGGAGTATAGACCAAAGTGTTCGTGACGAATAAGACGATGGACTCGAAGCTGTACATGGAAGAATGTCTCAAAAACCGCGTACTACCTTTCATTAAAGCCCATAAAGGTCCCGTGAAGTTTTGGCCAGATTTGGCGAGTTGCCACTACAGCCGAGAAGTCATCCAGTGGTACCGCGATAATAAGGTAGATTTCATCGATAAAAACATAAATTTACCCAACTGCCCGCAGTTCCGGACCATCGAGAGATTTTGGGCAATAATGAAGCGGAAGCTTAAGAAAAATGAAAAAACGGCTCGGGACGCGACTCAGATGATCAAAAAGTGGAACAAATGTGCCAAGGAAGTTGACTCCGGAAGTGTGCAGCATTTGATGGGAAGAATAAAGAAGAAAGTACGAATTTTCATTAGAAACGAAGAGAAATGATTTATATTGATATGTTTTTCTTAAAGTAAAGTGACCTTTGTTTTGATGTATTAAACTTATTTGTACGTCAATCCGATACCGAGATACAGATGATTTTATTATTCCGGATTCTGATTAACAGAATGCGACGGCTTAAACCAGGGCTCGCAAGTTGTATCGCGAATATTTGACGAAGTTTTCCAGCGTGATAATGGACGAGGAAACTTATGTCCTGGAAGACTTTAGGCAGCTTTTCGGAATGTCTTATTATACTGCCATGCAACGGAACGACGTGGAGGAGCATTTCAGGACGAAGAAAAAGGCCAAATATCCCAAAAAAATATATGGTTTGGCAGGCAATATGCAGCTGTGGTCGAGCAAGAGAAGTTGGCCAAGGACGAAGAGTTGCTCTTCATTTGACAGAACCATACATAGATTCTATGAGTGAAGAATTGATTTCAAGAAACCTGGCTAGCATTGAAATTCTTCTTGAAAAATACGCTGGAAATTCCGGTGTCGATTTAGACGGCGTTGCGGCGTCTGCAGGTCTTTAGTAGCGGGTTAATGATGACTTCTTAAATTTCTAAAAAGAGGCAAACATGTGCTCATGCCGTCAACGGACCAGACCGTGAAATCCAAGCCCTATGAGCAGGTGGAACAAGCTTCGGTGGAACAAGCAAAATCCTTCGGCTATACTTTCTAAGAGAGGCTACATCGAAATGCCAACAGAAAACCATTTCATTTCTCACGTGAGAGGCCGGAAGCAGCAGCCTTTTGGAAATCACACCGATGTAGTAGGTCTGATGAGCACCTTTACCGACAACTATGACACATTGTATGGGCCAAAGTCGAACCTCACAGCTTGTTGCAATGGAGGAAGTAGGCTTCTGCCGAGATTGCCTAATTATTTCCACCAGAAAATTATGAAAATCCTAAGAAATATTTCAATTCTCTTGAATACCGGAATTTGATTACCCTTGTAACACACTTGCAACAAATCGGTTGAGGTAACGTCTATGTGACTAATTTTAGTCACATAAAAATCAGCTCAACCGATTTATGATAACTGTGTTAGTACCTTAGCAAAGTAAAACAACAAACTGATATCAAATAATCGCATAACAAACTTAGTTATCAACATCGACAAATTTTGTTATCATCTGTTATCAATTTTGGTAGACAATTTTTGTCGAACTTTTCTGAATTCTACCAGCATGCTGCCGAATGCTGAATATTATAAGCATGTGATGGAATCAATATCGCTTCCATCAGCTTCTTACCAGAAGTACTACTTCAGTGATAAGGGCATAAACTTGATATCATGTTGATAACATAATTTGAAATTTGTTCATATCACAAAATTTGTTATCAAAATTAAGTCCATGATAATAAAACGAGCTAATTTTGCTATATCCAACGATTATTAATTTGTTATCACTTTTGTTATTTTGGCTGTTTATTCAGCCTAAATGATTACATATTTACTGATCAAACACTGATTATAGGATGTTGGAACTTGTTATCAATTTGGTACAAACCTTTGCTCGGGTAGGGTAACTTAATCAAACATCCTCAGAATGTCTTCCAATGAAGACACGTTTCGCAAAACCATAAAAATTGACCTATCGATTGCTAGATTTCAGAATCGAATAAAAAGTGACCATTTTATCTGGAAAATCAAATCTCCGGAAAACCCTGAAATGTGATAACAGTGAGCAAAAATCCTCAGATTATATCTTCCAATAAACTCGTTTCATAAAATCACGTTCAATGCAATATTTGAAAATCAATCAAAAAACTTACGCAAACTCGTTACATCATGAAGTCGCAAGCTAGGCTTCTGAATCGATAAAAAAGTGTCCATTTCCCTGGAGGAATCAGATCTCCAGAATACCTCGGAATGTGGCCAAAGTGCCAGGAACTCTCGAAATGTCTTTCAATTAACTGGTTTCACAAAATCATGAAGTTTGGCACGTCACAAGCTAGATTTCAGAATCAATCACACAGTGGCCATTTATCCGGGGGAATCTAGATCTTCGGGATACCCCGGAATGTGGCCAAAGTTACCAAATAGTGTCCTTAAGTGAACTTGTTTCCCAAAATTAGTTTGACACGTAGCAAGCTAAGTTTCAGCATCAATCAAATGTGGCCTTTTCCCTGGAAAAATCAAATCTCCGGAATACGAAGGCATGTGGTCGATGTGACTCCCAGAGCACTCGATATTTCTTTGAACTCGTTTGACAAAATGATGAAGTTTGACACGTCACAAGATAAGCATCAGAATCGATCAAAATGTAGCTATTTCTCGGGGTAATCGGGATCTCCGGGATTCCTCCCTCCAAAGTGACCAGGAATCCTCGAAATGACAACAATTCGCTTAACGTTGGAGAAGAACGCCCTTTCTTCTTGTCCAAACCGGGACTAGTGCTATAGACGCATGGGAAAAACTCCGGAAGGAATGTCAAGACGATGGACTCATTCGAAGATTTAGTTTGCAGTGCCGGTTGACTTCGGTGAAGCTGGATTATGACAACTTAGTGTCTAAGCGGTGGTCATGGTTCTGCAGGCGTCCAGCTCCCACTAAGACTTCCCAAAAGGGATTGAGGCTGACGTTCACTGCAGATTCCTGTAAAGTTAGGGATGATGATTTAGATGAGATTGATGCTGTGACTAACATGAATGGTTTGTATCGGCACAACCGTAAGAAACTGGAAACATCATTGATGATAACGGAAACGGAGATCTGGCACAGGAGCCTAGGACACCTGAACCAACAAAGCATGAAGAAACTCGCAGCCATGGCAGATGGTATGGACATTTGGAAGGAAGCCACATTCGATTGTATAACCTGTGCTGCAGGTTCAAACAATGGATTTGCATTCTAGCACGACGAGAACAGAAGTATTATTGGACTTGATGTATACTGATCTTTGTGGATCAATAGAAGTGCCCTAGCTTGGTGGTAGCCGCTACTGCTTAAACAATTCCAGCAATTCCAGTCGAATGGTGTTTGTATACTTCTTGAAATCGAAGAGAAGCGTTTAAGATGTGTTAACGAACTTCAAATCTATGGCTGAGAGGCATACCGGACAGAAATTGAAGGTTTTGAAGTTCGACAATGTAACTGAATACGTTAACTCAGCGAAGAAAGCATCCATAGGAAATAAATAGGATTCACGTATAGCCGTTGGATTCAATAACGCCAAAAGAGGCGTGGAGTGGCAGGGAACCAGCGCTACATCATCTCAAGATTTTTGGTTCCAAGGCAACGGTTCATGTACCTAAGCAGAAGCGACGTAAATTCGAGCCGAAAGTCATCGATCTTCGTCAGGTATGCAGAGAATTCGAAAGATTACCCATTTCCCAATTCTGGTGACAACACCATCGTAACACCCCGTGTCGTAAGGATTACCAATGAAGGAACATTATGGCGATCGATAAACAGCAAGCATAATTCGATTTCTTAGGGTTTAATTTGTGATTCCAGTGATGAAGAGTTCGTCGATGCTGAGCTGCTCGTTGCTCCCACTGCAATCACTAACTAGCTGATGAGAAGCAATGGTCGAGGCACAGCGATCGGGAGCGCAGGTTTCCAAGCAAGTATAGCAATATCCAAAACTCGAGTCCTTCAATCCGAGGGTTGAGTGTTGGATTGCTGCGAAGGAAGAGGAACTCAAGGCACTGGTTAGAAACCACACTTGGGAACTGACGGACCAGCCCGAACAAAGGAAGATCAGCTAGGTCGTTGTTCCAACAGTCCTCAAGAAGGGTTTCGTCGAACATCCAGTTGCATCAGTTCTTGGGATTGTACACTGGCGGGCCATCACCAGGTATCGGTCTGACGTCGATTATGTTGTGCCGTCCATCAAACAAAACGTGGTCGTTTTGCTAGTTGGTCTGCGATGATCTTCAGGTGTACTTGTGCTGGAGACTGTGCTGAAAGTACGTGCTACGAATAATCTTGGAGGCAGCAAATTCAATAAGTCTTAGGCCGTGGTCGTTTATCCGATAGTGAGCGCTGAACTTTCAATAGTCGGTCTAAGCTCCTCCTCCTGGACGACCTGGGCATTTAAGTCCTATGATGATTTTGATGTCATAGCTTCGGCACGGTCAAATTCCGGCTCTAGTTGCGCGTGCACAGTATTCTTGTCATCATTAGGACTTTCAGAGTGCGTGCTTTGTACGTTCATAATGCTGAAGATGAGTTACCGACCCTTGATCCTCAACCTGCACATTCTTTCGTTGATCAGCCAACATCCGATCACGCGGTTCTACATTTCGGTCATAGCTGTCCCCAACTCACGTATCGTGCCACAGTTCCAGTAGATGGTATGAGTACCTCTAAACGTACTCACCATTGATCTTTTCGAACACACCTCGTGCAGTGCTTGCGATCCTTGCTCCAAACTTGCGATCCTTCAGGACATCAGGCAGTATGCAAGTGCTTCCGGCAAAATTGAAGGATCTGCAGTTTCAAGAAACTGAGTTCCCAATCGCTAATCCTGTTGTGTCGCTGTAGTTTTCGGCGATTGTTTCAGTCTGTATTCAACTGTTAACGTGCCTGTGCTGATTGTTTTCCGGATGGCTTGCAAGGCCTGACGCCAACCCTCTAGCTTGCACATGGATGGCATGGATGAGTCAGTGCCCCCTGACATGGGAAACAGTTTCTGGTTTGCGTCGCTCCTGACATGAAGAACAGACGCTCGGGTGTTGTATTGGCATTTCCTCCAAATACAGTGTTGAATTGCTTGGTTTGAGTGACACTGCTCGCTAAGCTAAAGTTTGTCTGTAGTAGACGAACTCTGTACGTAATAAAGTCGGAAAATTGCACAAAAATTTCGCCTTCGGAATCGTTTACTTTTCCGGAAGATCTCGAAGGAACGATGGGAGAAAAGATGCTTGTGCCTAACCATAGATAACCTCTGTGGCTTCACTAGATGCTTGTAAACATTCCAGAAGGAGGAGTACTTGAGATTAGGTAAGTCCTAGGAATATCTGAAAAATATTATCTGATAAAAATTACGGACAGCAAACAATACGATACACTCTAGATACAATTAAATAATAAAAGCTGAATACATGATCGAGAAGATCGGAGTCAAAGTAATTAACACAAAAATAACAAAAGATTAAGAGAGGCGGAAGCTCACAGGGTGTTACGAGAAAAGAAACAGTTCCAAGCAAGGATGAAATCCTAAAGAAGTCACTACGATTTAAAATGAGGTTTATTCACTTGTATTGTATCAAATAAATGTCAATCGGCTCCGTATAGTTGCTCGTACTGCAGTTGAGCCTAAGAAATAAACAATTTAAAAAAAAAATCATAGTTTGAACATGATTTTAAAAACACCGAATTGAATTGTTTCTTATTGAAAGTTGGTTGGCAGCATGCTACCCAGAAAATGAATTTATCAATAAATTCACACATTCATTATAATGTTTACTGCTTTGATGGATACTCTCTTCGGCTCATTTGCACCAAGAAAATTTTCGAAAATATCCCAACAATATCCGTTGCATAAACAAACACCGGATTCTCGGATCCCGCAATGAATCCATATTTATCAAACATCACATGAGAAGACATCCCAGCGACGACTTCGCTTCAAAGTGCGACGATTCCGAAGAATGATAATTAAAAGCATCAGTCCCCTTGAAACAATTATCGTTCTCCCACACATCCGTCTCCTAAAAAATACGCTGATTTCGCACATTTCGCGAGTTTCCCTATCAAAGCGGATCCAACAATTGTGCGGCGCAGCAACGTTTCGAGAATGGCGTTCTTCCTATTTCTGGAGCCGTCGGATTCTTCCTACCGACCGCCCCGCCCAACTTGGTCCAACAAGCCAAGCGCCTATGCTTTTCAGAAGAAGCAAAGGAGAAAACAGTTGGGAGAAAGTTAGGAAATAGATCAAACAGAACGGCTATGACTAATGTCAAAACATGCATCATAATGCCGAATGAGAACGGCGACTGGCGGATGGACGGGGAAAAGTTTGCATGCAAGATGCTCGCGAAGAAAACCGAACCAGACGAAAGGTTTTGCGATCTCTCACGTGTTCGAACCTGGATGGAGGAGATTTACCTGTGTAGAAAAAATCTAAACGATGAAATCGAAGGAAAAGCTTTCGCTATAATTAGATGATGACTCCGAAGCATTTTCGATTTGGTTAGGTAGGTGTATGTGTGTGTGTAAGTGATTCACCTGTATCATGTAGGTAAACATGTACTGCAGTTAGCTAAAAATAAACCGAATCCGAAGAAGACACGCTAGTTCAACACACTACTGCCCGGAATGCTGTGGACCAGCAACGACAACTGGAGGAAATAGAGCGTAAACCGTAATGGGAAGATTTTGGTTCCGTGTTATTTTTTGCATACCAAGGCGAAAGCTGTGGGCAGTGGATGAGTGATTTGGTTAGAGAAAAATCGTCGTTCTTAAATTAAATTATGTATGTCCAATGAGGCCCAAAAATTTCCTTTTGTCGCTTTTTGATGCACCTAATAGTTTGAAAAGCGATTTCATAAGTAGAGGTATTTAGAAATGAATTGTTTTGGAACAAGGTAGATGCAGCTGTGTAAACTCATTTGGATAATGATGGTGAGATCGTTTCATTTTATTTTTAATTCAATCAACTTTTATCAGAATGTAGCAAAATATGCAACATTTTTTTCATACAAAGAAGAGGGGAGGGGTGAAACCCAGAATTGATGCGTAAATTGACGATTTACATTGGGACTTTGAACTTCTGAGCGCACCAATCTAAGAAATTATACACATGCCAAATCTTAGAGTAAATTCCAATTGTTGGACAGTTCACAAATGCGAAAAATGTAGAACATTTCGTACAATTTGTATGAGTTATTCAAAAATTGGCTCGTTTTAACTGTTTAAAAACTGACAATTTACAGTAATTGTATTCTTGCTGCAGCCTTAAAGACCTTAAAGTTTGGGATGTGTATTTTTTGAATATCTAATATGTCTCGTTTTAATTTTTTTTAAATAATTTCTTGTACATCGAGATTTTCAACCTCGGGCTGGTTCATCTTCCGTCGCAGTCACTCAAAAGCCGGGATCGTTCCTACTCTATAAGAGTGACAAAACGTTTGTGGGGTTGCCAATCCCTTGTCATTTCACCATTTTGTCGTATTATCTTCCAAACAAACCATCAGACAGAGCTTTCGACTCGGTGTATATGTAATCCTCGCACTGATAGCAGATTACATTCGCATTATATGTAATATGATAGTTGTAGTTGTGTTGTTAGTCCGTATTTACGTGTCTTTCAGCCTAAGACTCGTTTGTCACGCCAGTGAGACGACCTTGACCCTACATATCGAACCCATAAACACATATACCGGGATCAGCGGCTTTACTTCCCTTCCGAAGGAAGAAACAATCAGAGATTTTTCGTCTCAGAACATCTTAACTGCACCGACTGCAATTGATACTAGGCCGATTGGGGTGAGAGGCAACCATAATTATTGTTTTCGGTGGAATTTGGTTTATGACAGACAACATTTGATTTTTTTTACGACGGTACCCAAGTAGCACACTACGATCAAAATTAGTTGCAGCAACTTGATAATGACTAACAAAGGTAAATTTATGTATTCTCAGCCTAGTTGCAACATGTGTGCTACTAGGGTAATGGACCGCGTAAAAAAATCGCGTAAAAAACCGCGTTATTTAAAAACACGACGTAAAAAAACGCTTTATTTAAAAAAACGATGTAAAAAAAAGTCAAGGAAATAAAAATTATATTTCATATTCATGTTGATAGAATAGGATTATAAAAATGTATTGGTGGTGGAAAAACATGGTTCAATTAACATTGGCCCCCGGGAATCTGCTACAAATGGATAGAGGTTGTTAATTCAATGTGTGAGCAAAACATTCCGTTCGATAAATTGCCAAAAAAGTGGACATTAGCGTCGGAGCTGTGCAAGATATCAAAGAGCGTACGAACCTACAAGAAGCAGAAAGCACCCAAAAGGACGGATTCACAGAAATCTCCTTACAAAAAAAACGGTCACGGAACTTGTATGACGTTCTCCTCCAAAAGCCGAAACGTACGTCAAACTGGATACCAGTACACTTCCGGGACTTTCCTTAGCTCCGTCGGTAAAAGACGCGGCTACAAAGCAACACCATGCTGGGGGTGGCTGGGTTCGATTCCTGGTCTGGTTTAGGATTTTTTCGTTATGGGCATATAATTTAATTGTACTTGCCACACAATCATACTAGTGCAAAAATGCAATTAATAACCAAGGTTGCGGCTTATCATTTTTGACTTATCCATATTCATTTGCCAATAGCTCTTCTCAGAAGCTCAATTTCAAAATATAATGTATGATGAACTTATGGTGCTTGAGTAGACCTACAACTTTGTCTAACAGTACATTGCTCTAACTCCTATATCTTCGACATGAGAGCGTATATTCGCAGTGATCTTCGCGATGATATTCGCGGTGAAGATCACGCGATTATCATCGTGAAGATCAATGTGAATATACGCTCTCATGTCGAAGATATAGGAGTTAGAGCAATGTACTGTTAGACAAAGTTGTAGGTCTACTCATGCACTATAAGTTCATCATACATCATATTATAAAATCGACCCTCTGAAAGGAGATATTGGCAAATGAATATGCCTGAGTCAAAAATGATAAGCCGCAACCCTGTTAATAACTGTGGAAGTGCATTTAGAACACTTAGTTGAGAGCAAGCAATAAGCTAATTGCGAAGGCAATAAGCTTGAAACGCCAATATAGAAGAAAAGAGCACTTCCAGGCCGCAAGTTTTCAACGCTGAGCAGAGGACAGATGTGCCTGATGATGTGCGATATTTCCGAACCGAAAAAAATGGGAAAAGGTGTTGTTGTGACAGTTCATTTGCTCCTGTGACATAAAGAGTTCTTCATATTTCACATCGGACACAATCAACGATGAAAATTACAGAAACGAATGTATCCTAAACCGGCTACTACCGTTCTACAGAGAGCATACGGATCCTCCGTTGTTTTGGCCGGATCTGACATCTGCTCACTACGCTTCTGCTACGTTGGAGATACTCAAGAAGGATACAGCCGATTTTGTCGAACAATGCCAAAATCCTCCAAACTGCCCTGAACTGCGTCCAATCGAAAGATACAGGGCAATAATTAAACGGCATCTTAAGAAAGATAAAAGAGAAGCAAGCTGTGTTGACTGACTGCCTCAAGAAAATTTGGTCTGCAACACAACGAAAAGCTACGGAGAAAAATGGGCAGAATCTAGTTGGAAGTATCAAGAGAAAAGTCCGAGGGTTCTTCAGAAATGAAAAGTAATTATTCAAGCTGACGTGAATTCGGTCGTATGTATGTTGATTTTCATTTAACTAAAGCAAACATATGAATTTGTTCGAATCCAAATATTTTCCTCTGAGAAACATGTGTCCACATTCTTTAATGGACAGTCTACAAGATTGATCTTAATATTACATGAAATGTATGCCAATGAAAAGTCATGGGAGATTATTTCGTCTCTAAACCATGAGCAGTTCTTTCTGATTACAATACTGAAATTATCTGCTAACATTTCATGTCGAAGGTTGAAACAATTGTCTCATGCTGTTCATTTAGCAGAACTTTCTTATTTCAAAACTTCCAATTGAACTCATTTGTGACACGAAACCAATTAACTGTCATGGGAGATTTCATCTTCCATTAATTCAAAGCTGATTTTTTTAATTTGAACTTTCGTCATCTGCTAAAAGTTGAACTTATAACTTAGTATTCTTGAAAATTTTCGGGATTTGAAACAACGAACTATTATGAGATAGGTATTTTTCCTTCTTTCGATCACGGGCAATTCTTTCAAATTTAAAAAACTCGCTAGAACTAAACTTGAAATCTTCGAGACATGAAACAACCGAACTTCCACGAGAGACTTTTCCCTTCTTCGACTCATGAGCAGTTCTTTCTAATATAAATACATGCAATCTGCTTAGGGCCTATTTGTATACCACGTTCGAATCGGATGGTATTGGTTTCATTTAGAGTTGACCACAGTAAGTGTCCCATTGTGCCCATTTCTCCCCTCATTTTGGATGCAAACTAGATGTATTGTATGATGTATGTATGATATGTACTACCGCCCATTGTAGCACGGAAACTAAGTCCGAGCTCTCCATGCTGTTAGACTTGATCAAGCTTTAATAACCACTGATTATCCTTATCATGCCATTGTATGAAGGGCCAAAAAGGGGTTGGGTGGATCGATAGGCAACATCACTAATACGTATCCACAGGGATATAAAGAATCTCCTTCCAACAACAAGATTGAACAGTTGGTCAAAAGAGCAAGCTATTTAACATGAGGATGCCCCAATGGGCGGGGAGAAGAGCCCGCCCTCTATTCACAAACTGTTAACAATGGGGAGTTGGCATTTCCACTCTCCCCATCCAGAGTGCTTCAATCGGGTGCCCTGATGGTCCCTCCCATTCCCATGAATTATTTATATAATAGTGTATATATTTATGTTAATGAAAAATACTACAAGCATTCGTATCTGTTATATATGATGTTCATTCGTCGATTGATACTGAAATGCAAGAAATGTTGTAAATTGTTAATGTGAGGAGTTCTGTGGGTCCACGTTTAAGCACGTTTTCGTTCGTTTTCAGCGTGGCAGCAATTAACCAACATCTTGATTTGAGGTCTGAAAAAGTTTGTTAAATCTATAGAAATTTTACAGAACCAACTAATGTTTACATTTCAATTAACTCTTGCCATAGTCACTATTTGCTAGTTGATGTTGATTATATAACAACATGCTTTATAAGGATGTTCCTTCGATTTATATGGACGATTCCTTCGATTTATAAGGATGCAAACTAGAAGTATTACCTAAAAACTGAACTTGGTGCTACTATATTGTTCCCAAATGCACTGTAAATTTGCAGAAAAAGCTGAAGAACTTTATGGAACAAACATTACTTTGAATGGATGCCAGGAAGTGGTCCATTTTACCCGATTCTCCCTCACACATGCATAAACTCATATACTATGTGATTCGGAAGATTAGCACCAGTAATATTGCTCTAACTTGCACTGTTCTTATGTTTTTTACATTTTTACATAAGTTCAGTGCAAGTGAGAGCAAAATTACCAGCAACGATCTTCATAACCGCTGGGAAATCGGGTAAAATGGAGAATTTACTGTGGTCAACCCTAAACAAAACCATCACCATTCGATTCTCCGGACATGTTTACGAAAGTACAGTGCAAGTGAGAGCACTATGAATAGCGCCGATCTTCAAAACAGCATGATATATATGAGATTATTAAATTATGAGGGAAAATCGGGGTAAAATGGACAATTTACTGAGGTCAACCCTAAAAGAAACCATCACCATTCGATTTTCCGGATATTTTTACATAAGTACAAAGTAAGTGAGAGCAATATTAATGGAACCAATCTTCCGAACCACTTGGTATATGAGTTTATGCATGTGTGAGGGAAAATCGGGTAAAATGGATCACTTTCTGGCATCCGATCAAAGTAAAATTTGTTCCATAAAGTTCTTCAGCTGTTTTTGCAAATTTACAGTGCATTTGGGTTCAATGTAGTAGCACCAAGTTGAGTTTTTGGGTAATAATTCTAGTTTGCATCCGAAATGAGGGGAGAAATGGGAAAAATGGGACACTTACTGTGGTCAACCCTGAATAAAACCAACACTATTCGATTCCCCGCATTGTTTCCCATAAGTTATGCTATTTTTCAGGACTTCTACCCTGGGCCGTATAAGTTAATGGGATTTTGGATCCATTTTTGCCCACTGTGCAATGGGTTATAACTTTTCGAAAGTGATGCAATCATACTGCGGACACCTTCGGCTCCACCGACGACGTTGATATCGTGGCACAAAATTTTAAGACAATGTGCGGAAACGTCCATAAAACTTAACGCTGAAGCTAGTAATGTTGGGCTTGTCATGAATGCGTTAAAGACAACATATATTAGGGAAAGAGGCTCACGAGAAGACAATGTTCACCTCCCACCACGAGTTCAGATCGACGGTGATGCAATCGAGGCGGTAAATGCATTTGTATATCTGGGATCGTTGGTGACCGCCGATAATGACACCTGCAGAGAGATAAAAAGGCGCATTGTGGCTGACAATCGTCGCTACTTTGGACTCTGGACGTCATCTCCGAATTGCAAAGTTGATCATCTAAAAGACTTTTTGATTAGACCGGTAGTCCTCTACGTCCACGAAACATGGAATACGCTCGTAGAGATCCACAGCGCCCTTGATTTCTGTGAATAGGAGTTGTTGCGTACGTTCAGTACAATGGAGTGCAGAATTGTACGAATTGCTTCAGTTGCTGGGAGACCGTCCCATCGTTCACACCGCTAAAATCGGACGTCGGGCATTTCGTAAGAATGTCCAACAACAACCCAGTTCATACGATCCGACGGGGACAAGAAGAAGAGGCGCGCAACGAGCAAGATCCACCTTCAAATCAAGTAGAAGGTGACCGGCGGACTTTTTCCCAGTCTGTGAGGCTGACAAAGTGCAGCCATGGAACGAATAGAATGGAGACAGCTTCCGTATACAGCAAAGGCCCGACCTCGATTGGTAAAGCTCGATTCAAAGTAAATCTGGACGCACGGTGTAATACACCACCGCGTCCCTGGTAGTTGGAACAAAAAAACCTTTGACAGGCATTTGTTGATGTTTCATTGACGAAGAAATTGGTGAAAAATATTCCCCGTATGATCGACGCAACTCGAAATAACGGATCATGGAACTTTAGAAAAGAAAATTAATTGTGCACATACATCTAGAGAATCCTTCGTGGTCTGCCTCAAATATACCAAAAGTGTTGAAATTCCCAAAGTCAACGGTGTGTCTTGTAATCAAACGTTACAAGGATACTCTGAGTGTGGATGAAGCACAGCGCATCTATCATTAAAGTGGCACTAGGGACAAAGAGCTGAGGAGAAAGGTATTGAGGTACGTGAAAGGCAACCCAGGTGTCTCCATACGTGATTTGGCAAAGAAATACGATTCCAACTTTTCCACCGTGCGTAACATCCTTTCAAGAGAAGGATAAAAGTATTTATGTGCCAGTAAACATCCGAATCGCTCCCTCAAACAAAATTTAGTGGCCAAAAAGCGAGCACGATTACTATACGAACGAGTTTTGGCGAAATTTGATGGCTGTATTTTAATGGATGACGAAACATATGTAAAAAGGGATTATAAATAAATCCACGGATGAAAATTTTACCTGGCAACTGGTCGTGGGAAAGTCCCTTTCAGGTATAAATGTGATTTTGCTGATAAATTTACTCGGAAACTAATGATTTGGCAAGGAATCTAAGGTTGTGGCCTTAAAACAAAGGTTTTCATCACATCTGAAAAAGTGGATTTTACCCTTCATTCGGCAACACATGACCAACGTTATGTTTTGGTCGGATCTAGTCAGCTGCCACTACTCTAAGGAGGTACTAGAATGGTATGCTGCAAACAATGTTAATTTCGTCGCCAAAGAGATTGTTCCTCCGAATTGCCCTGAGTTCAGACCGATCGAAAAATATTGGACAATGGTCAAGCGAAAACATCGAGGATGCGGTAAAGAAGTGACAAATGCGCAACAAATGCGTTTCAAGGGGAATAAGTTCGCCGGTACAGTGTCACCAGCGACTGTGCATATCATGATGGCATTGATCACAAGTAAAGTGCAACAGTTCGTTCGAAAAGGTGAAATGTAATAACTTGTTATATATAGTTTGAAAGCTGAATAAATATCCTTTTGTTTGACGTTTTGAAAAACCGTTAATGTCGTTTATTGAGGTTTACTGAGGTTCTTGAGTTATCATCACTTAAATGCGTCCAAATGTACTTTGAATCGGGCTTTATAAAGGGTGTCCACGATGAAATTGCCACACACAAAATTGATTCGCAAAATTCGAGTTTTCATCCGATTGCCATCAAATTTTCAGGGATTGAGAAATAACTATTAAACTTCATTTTAACATTTTACTCGTATTTTATTTACAGTCCATACGAAAATGCCTGCACCTTGGCCTTAACCCCGGCCATAAGATTCTGCACAACCTGTGAATCAACCGTTTTTTGCATGTAAACCCATACTTTCTTCAGTTCCTCGACTGTCTTCACTACCTTAGGTCGTTTAAGAAGATGCTGCTTCATAATCGCCCAGTACTTCTCGATGGGGCGGAGCTCCGGAGTGTTGGGAGGGTTGAACATTTTCGGCACGAAATTGACCTTATTGTCCGCATACCACTTCAGCACGTCCTTGGAGTAGTGGCATGAGGCCAAATCCGGCCAGAAGATTGTTGGGACGTTGTGGGCCTTCAGGAGAGGAAGCAGCCGCTTCTGGAGGCACTCTTTTATGTACACCTGTCCGTTCATCGTGTCCTGGATCACAAAAGGTGCACTCCGCTTCCCGCACGTGCAGATGGCTTGCCAAACCAGGAATTTCTTCGCAAATTTGGACATCTTCTGAGTGCGGACATGCTCCGGAACGCTGAACTTATCCTTGGCCGTGAAAAACAGGTTGCCGGGGATCTGTTTGAAGTCGGCCTTCACATATGTTTCGTCGTCCATGATGCAGCATTCAACTTTCGTCAGCATGTTGAGGTACAACTTCCTGGCACGGATTTTGGTGGACTTGTTCTGCTTCTCGTCGCGATTAGGGGCCTTTTGTACCTTGAACGTTCGAAGCCCAGCCTTAGTTTTGGCCTTCTGGACAAAACTTCTGCTTCGGTGCAGCTTCTTAGCCACATCCCGAACGGAGGCGTTCGGATTTCGGTTGAAGGCCCCAACTACGCGGTTGTGATTTTTGGTGTTGTACGGAATACTTTTTCCTTCACTTCTGGGCTTCCGATCGGTGGTCAACCGTTCCTCGAACCGCTTAATCACTCGCGACACCGTGGAATTCGCGATTCCCAACGTTTTAGCGATGGAACGATGCGAGAGATCCTTGTTCTCGTGATGAATGCGCAAGATTTTATCACGCACGAGCTGTTCTTTAGACTCCATTTCCGCGAGTTTTGATCACAGGACTTTAAAACTTGCAGGATGTAAATAATGCACTATGAACTAAATCCACCCAAATTTTCATTAAATTCTACCCAACGGTTAAAAAGTTAGAGCAATTTCATAGTGTGGCAATTTCATCGTGGACACCCTTTATAGCAAACCATCCAGAACAAGAATTTATAGTTTCTAGTTATCTGATGGCGGGGAGAATCTCTTGTAATCTTCCCGCTCGTATCGTTACTTGTTTATGCAAACCTGTATCTCAATAATGTTTCAAGGAAGTAATATTGATTTCCCAGCGCACGATTTGATTCACATCGCACGAACAGGACATTTCTTAATTTGCTTGAAATCTGATCCACGCTTTTATCATTTTTGTTTTTGTAAATCAATGAATCACTCATTTGGCCACTCCTAACGATTGATTTCGGCAAATCTTCCGCCGCCCACGACAAGTGATCAATCCATTCTACGCCCATTTGGCAGCCACTAGATAAACATCTACATCCGAAATTCAACCTTATGGAATCATCCGTGTAGGGCAATAAAATTTTTGAATCCTGATATTGTAAACAGTCGAAGAGCCGCTTTTTTTCTATATTTAAACTCCTCTAAACTCTCCCGCTTCTCGAGCGAATTCTTCCCGACCGAAACACGTTACATCTGCTTAGGTCAGTTTAAATTGATGTTACACTGGTATGGGCCGCGCCCGTTCGTTCGTTTGCTCGCTAATGAGAGCGCTGATCGAGGCCATCGCACCGCAACACTGGCTGGCCGGTCTTTTCATCTTCGCACATGGACTTAGCTCTGAACACCACATGCGTGTTGCTAAATACACCTGATAGCTGCTAAATCTTCACCGCCCATATCTTCGGATCACTTCGCGATCGAGCGATGAAGTGATGAGCTTGACCGAATCAAACTTCCTGCCTGCTGGATGGTGAAATCTACCAACGACGTCAAAACAAATTAGTTGTTTGTTTTTCGGCCACTTTGTGTTGATGGGGAATTCTTGTTTTTACTTTTTGAGTTTGAGAGCAACCTATATTTCATTTGAAGTTTGGTATCCGACGATCGCTCGCAAACAGCTGTCACTCAGAAGCGGCCGTGTGCAGTCTGGACATAATCTCGGGGAAATGATCGACGGCACGATCCGAATGAAGTGCTGCCTAGACTACTCGGTTGGCCAGCTGCCATGACCACCAACGTCGCCGGGGTGTCAAAGGATGATTCATTCGATGAAAATTGCGCTTAGAGTATGCCAAGTGGTTCGCCTAAATTGGTTTTGCCTAAAACAGTCGAACCCCGATAAAATGACTTTTCCAGAAAACTCTCAACAAATGCACAAATGTTGCCACAAAAAACCGAAAAGAGAAATTGCAATCTCACACCATGAAATTACCTGCACGCTTCGAACTGGGGGCATAAGAGGCATATTAAATGACGGTATAACGGTGGTGGCGGTGGCGTCGTTGATGATGATGATTGGCTTCCCCCCTTTTAGATATTAGCTACCTAGTCGAGAGAGAGAGAGATATACGTACCTATGAAAATCTTTCTCCGAATGCATCGGCCACAGCAGCATCACGGAGACGGGTTTCTCGTGGGGCGAGAGTCGCCGTTCCTTGCACTCGCCGGCCACCTCGGCTAGCTCATAGTTGTTGCCCTGTTTGGGGGAGAAAAAAAAGAGAAGAAAACAGCGTGTGAGGATAGAGAAAAACATCTTTTCCAACCGAGTACGACATGATGAAATTGGGGGTAAGGAAATGTAGGGTAGTAGAAAAAAAGAAAACAACGGAGCGAAGAAAAGATGTTCACATGGGATGGATTATTAGTAATTTGTTTACATTGTGGGTTCAGGTGTTGACCATGCAAACCGTTTCTGCAACATGGTGAAAATCCGAGAGTGCTGTTCGTGGATATTTAGAACGATTTATGAACCCTCCTGCTACGAAAATTTCACGATATCCGCAACCAATTGACCGCAGGTATTCTGAATCATGGGGTGAAATCTAATGTTTACGTTTCCAGGAACCAGACGGATGCAGCCGGAAGTCAACCACTGGATGAGCAGTGCGAAATCAATTGGTTTGGAAACAACTCTTTTTAAGTAAACTGTTTCATTGTAATATGAAAACTAAATTATTTGGATTTTATGCGTTTACTATTCTTAATACGAGAATAGAATTTTTTGAACGAGACTACATTTTCCAAAGGAAATAAAAAAAGTGAAAAATGAACATAGCGTAAGGAGTGTATCGAAAAATAGTTATATATATTCAAAAATCGAAATAAAACTAAAGACAATAAACAAATTTTCAAACCAATGTATTTAATTAAAACTTAACATGTTGAAATATCAATCAAACTTACAAATGACTCAGATTTCTGATTTCGTCAATGTAATCGTACTTAAATGTGTATGTGCTTATTCAATCTAGTGGCAATAAGGTTATGGAAGGAATCTATTTCCAACAATACCTTAAGTGACTATTGAAGGCAGATTTAATCCGGGAGCTAGAAAGTGAAAGTGTTAGATATTGCATATTCAGCGACGCATTTCAGAATATCTCGAGAGTCACGCCCTTTTCCGAGGTTACTTTCACATACAATAAGACCCGCATGTAAACAATCCCGTTATCATTTGAACAAGGATACTGCAATACACTTCCCGATTTGTTGAAATGTTGAATTTCCAAACCAGGCATTTATTTAGTACGATTTGAAAATACGATTTTTTATTATATATTTATAATCAAATTGATCTCACCAAAAGCAGTCTCCAAAATAACACAAGCTATTTCTTTTGTGAAAATGAAAATTTTCAACGTTGATTCGTAATTAGTTTCGTGCACTCGCAACAAAATAACTGCAAAATACTATCTTTCTAGTTCTGTCCACTTTTGTACAGTACTTACATGGGCTACTTCACCTTCCTTTCTGAGGTTCCTCTATGCCTAGAAGCGTTCGATTGGTCACAGTTGGGGACAGTTCGACTAGAAGAGAGGATGAATCACATGCTTCCGATATAGACGAAGCAACCTTTCCGTCATAATTAGTTACAGCAACTTGATTTTTACCTAATTTAGTCACATTTCAGAAACTTTTACTGGTATACAACGTCCTGCTAGAGTGAGTTGTAGCCTGGGTCACAATTTCAAATTCAGTCCGAAAACATTTGGGTTGACCAACTGTTTGCGAAACATCAAGAACTCTCACCGGGAGTGTTACAATGTGTTGAAGTTGGGAAAGGAGATTCCCGGAGATCATATAGCCTCTCGAGGTAAATAAAACGCACTAAAGGTGAAGAAGTGGTGACTGTGAGAATGTCAAAACGGTATCAAAAGTTGTAATTGTATTTTTTCGATAACACAAAGTTAAGATGCGTAATCAACCATGGTTATCGAATATTTTGAGAGTTCAACCGACAATATGAGATAATTTGAGGTGTTCTAGGTCATCCAAAATTTTCTTGAGTTAAAAACCTCGAACCTACAATTGTATCTAAAGATCTTGAAACTTGATGCTTGAACTTGAAGTTGGAAAACTTAAATTGGAAAATGAACCAGATCACTGGTTCCAACCAATAACTAATGTAAGTTATCCATCTCCATAATGCACCGAAAAAAAGGACTGTATCGGATCAGTTACGAGGAATGCCGCATATGTTGCTTAGTGCAATCTGGCAGAACCCCGACCAATTATAGATTCTATGTTCTAAACTGCATCATAGTTTGGATGACCTAGAACCTTACCCGAAGATCCAGTGAGCATGGTTGAATACATATCGTAAATTTGTGTAGTCTGAAAAGCTACAGTTAAAATTTCAGATACTTATTGTTGAGCTCCAGAACTGAATGACTGATATAGAACATCCCAGATCAATTCATCATATCTGCTGACCTTCCAGAAGACTCCAGATAAACATGGTTGAAAACATATCGTAACTATGTATAGCCAAAAAAGCTACAGTTACAATTATAGATCCAAAGTTTAGCACTCCAGGGCAGTTTGGATGACTTAGAACATCCCAGATTATCTCATAAAGTAGGTTGCTCTTCCATAAGATTCAAAGAACATAGTTGAATACCTTGGACATCTGGAAAGGCTACAGTTTCAATTGTAAATCCTAAGTTATGAACTAATACACAGTGGCCCAGAACATCCCAGATTTCATCATAATGTCGCTACCAGAAGATCCGTTGAACATGGTTCAATGCGTATCGTAAACTTTTCTAGCCTAAAAACTATAGTTACAACTGTTCATTCCATGTTTTGAGCTCCAGGACTGTTTGGTTGACCTAGAACATCTCATAATGTCTATTGTTTTCCAGAGGACTCAATGAACATGTTTGAATACATATCATAAATTAGTATAGCTGAAAAAGCTACCGTTACAATTGTAGATCCTAAGTTTAAATCATCTCGAACATCCCTGTTTATCTCATAGTGCCGGTTGACCATTCAAATTACTTTATTGATTATATATCGCGCACTTGTATAGCTAAAAAAGCTACAATAACAACAGTAGATCCTAAGTTATGAACTCAAAAACAGTTTGGATGACCTAGAACATCCCAGATTTTCTCAAAATGCCCGTTCACCTTCCAAAAGGTTCAATGAACATAATTGAGCATCGTAACTTTGTATTGCCGAAATAGCTATAGTTTCAACTATAGACCCTAAGTTCTGAAATTGATTTTCTAGAAGACAAAATGAATACGGTTGAAAAGATATCGTAACCATACGGGTCCTTCCTTAGCTGATTCGGTAAAGGTGCAGCTACAAAGCAACAGGCGGCTGGATTCGATTCCCGATCTGGTCTAGGAATTTTTCGTTAATGGAAATTTATTGACTCCCTGGGCATAGGGTATGATTGTACTTGCCACACAATCATACTAATGCAAAAATGGTACCTGGCATCGACAGCTCTTAATTAATAACTGTGGAAGAGCAAATTGGATATTAAGTTGAGAGCAAGCTATAAGCTAATTGCGAAAGCAATAAGTTTGAAACGCTAAGAAAGAAGAACCATACATAATCAAAAAAGGTACAGTTATATGACATCGTGCATAGACCATAGACCAGCACAGGCCTTTGCCTAAAGTCAGCTCTTCAAAAGCAGAAACACCAAGACGACACAGAGCAATAAATAAAGAACGGTAACCCTAACCAATTTTACTTTCCGCCAAATTTTCTAACACGGGGTAAGCAATCAAATGACCACTACAAAAAATATACTAAATGTCCACAACGTAATATATAACGGGGAAAGGGAGGGACCATCAGTGCACCCAAGTGAAACGATTTGGATAGGGAGCATGGGACTGCCTCCTCGCGGGTTTCATGTAAGTTTCTCTGCTTACGGGCCCGCCCAAACATTTTTGGCCCTTCATACAGGAGCTTGATGATCACAAACAACAATAGGATCCTGATCAAATCGTTTTGCAGATTTTGAATATTTTACGGAATTCTTCATTTTTGAATAGAAATATATTTTTTTTAAATCCGTTTAATGTGGTTGAACAAAAAAAGTAACACATAAGACATAAGGGTCATGCCGGATTTCCCTTTGGTAGAATTTCGAAATTTTAACTCAATGCATTGGTCTCAAAAATGCATTGGAACGAATAAAAAGGTCCCGGTAACATTGTCCCCCAGAAATCTGCTACAAAGGGAAGGAAGTGTTAGTGTGGCTGTGTTAACAGAAATGCATATAAAACATTCCAGACTCAATGACTCAGGAACGATGAAAACCCAGAGAAAGCGAATCCGTTTGCTGAAGACGGCCTAGTGAGGTCCCCACCGCGTAAAACGGTGGAGTCCGGCGTGTCCGTCACTTGCGGAAGTGCTACGGCATCGGAAACAGGTGCCACCAAGCTAGGCGTGGCCATGGATAGGATACGGGAAATCCTTCCTAAAGTGATGGAGGTGTCCGAGCAGTTGGATGCGATTATTGACTTTATGTCATCGCGCAACAACATTGCGAAGGACCTTAAACTGAGCCTCCTTATGCTACGTATGACAGTGCAGGCTGCATGCAAGGAGAGGGAAGAACTAGAAGCCAAGCTCCTAGTTGAACAAAGTGCCAAAGAGTAGGCACGGCTAGCAGCCACCGAAAGGGCGAGGGAGATAGCCTCGAAGCAAACCCTGCCGGAAGCATCCGTATCAGTCGGAAATTCCACCCCATCTACCATGGGGGCTGGGACCTCCAAGCGGGCTAGGCAGTCCCCGGGCGACACGGCACCTGGCGCTTCTAAGAAGCGGATATTGTGATGCTAATGGGCATCATCCCCGTTAAAACGCATACCGCGTCGCGTGACACTGTGCGGTATGCGCTGATCACTCTCAGGCACATTAGCCTGTGAGTACTTTGGAGCTTACCGAGGTAACTCTTAGTACTCAGGGCGCTGGCCTATGCCGGCCCACCGTACCTCATTATCGACAAGGTAAATGACAGCTTGTCGTCGATCATGATCCCTAGATACCTCAGAACCCTCTTTGATTCGATTGTGCAGTTACCTGCACTAATCGTCGCATGCTGCTCCGATTTTCGGTTATTAACGACCGTGACCTCAGTCTTGTGGTGCGCTAGCTCCAGTTTCCTGGAACTCATCCATCCCTCCACAATGCCAATGGAGTGCGAGGCCGTTAGTTCTACCTCTTCGATGGATTCACCACATATCTCAAGGGTGATGTCATCTGGTGATTGTTCGTTTGGAGCTGTCGTGCCCTTAATTTTTGGCCATTACCACCCGATAGGCATCACCCCATGGATTCGCGTTGGCTTTCAAACACAGACCCTCAAAGCAGGCTCGTCTGCTGGCCTTTATCTCTTTCTTGAGTGCGGCCATAGCGGTGGTTAACACCGCGCGGCGCTCCAATCTTTCTAGGTCCGATCGCGTCCTTTGCATCCTCCTTCTAGCTTGGTGGCAAGATCTCCGGAGGTCTGCGATCGTCTCTGTCCACCAGTAAACCGGCCGCCTTCCATCCCTAGGTTTGACCTTTCTGGGCATGGTTGCGTCGCACACTCCTGTGAGAATTGATACGAGTTGATCCCCACGAGGATTTTGGGTATCGCTCAATCCCTGTTCCCGCTCTAGCGCCACTTTAAATACTTCCTTATCGAAGTACGACGTCCTCCATCTGCGGACGAACGGAGTGGGTGCTCCTCCCTCTGCGCGCTGCCTAGCTCTGTAGGTGATGCTATAGCGAACCACCAGGTGGTTTCTATAGGTGTAGCCATCCTCCACCCTTCAGTTCTTCAACAGCCCAGGGCTGCTGAACGCCACGTCGATGATCGACTCCGCTCCATTTCTATGGTAGGTACTACTAGTGCCTACGTTGGCCAGGTCTAAGTTAAGCCTGGCCAGGGGCTCCAGCAGAATCTCGCCCCTTGGGTTGGTCAGGCGACTGCCACATTGGCCGCTACCACCAGCGGACTACGGCCAGTTAGCTCTGTTGTCATTTGATCCACCATTCGCGTGAACTGATCAACCGACCATCTTGGTGACGCGCATCAGCTGCAAATGAACACTCCGTTCACTTTTGCAACCGCGAAGCCTTCGTTTGAGTTGGACACTACCTCCTGGACCGGGAACTTGCCCGTCATCCATATTTTCGCCTTCTTACCCCTATCCACCACCCAGTTTCCGTTACCGGCAGAGATACGGTATGGGTCGGATATTATTGCAATATCCGTTCCCGACTCGCGAACTGCTTGACACAACAGTTGCTGGGCCGCCTCACAGTGGTTTAAATTCAGCTGTGTTATCTGCACTGTATTTGGCTTTAGGTCTACCCTTGTAGGCCGGGCACTTGGGGCCCCCCATGACGTGCTTGTCGTCGGGTTTCCCAGAGCACGTCATACATTTGGGGGGCTCCTTGCAGTTCCGAACCTTGTTGCCTTTTCCTCCGCACCTTCGGCAAAGATCGCTCATGTCGGGGCCTTTGCATTTCCACGACATGTGCCTGCTCTTTAGGCATTTTAAGCAAGCCTTTGGCGGTTGGTGCAAACTCAGTGGACAAACAGACACCCCACTTTGAGTTTTTCTACTTTTAAGATAGAGTCTGCGGCTGCAACCGGCAGACGAATTGTTGCCACTTGGGTTCCAAGTGGTCCCTTCTGCAGCCGTAAGGCTGTCGTGGCAACCTCTATCCTACACTGGGTCACATGATGGCCGTGGAGATTTCGCCGGCATCCGTGATCTCATCCAAGTGTTTGCACTGGAGAGTCACTAACGTGGCCAAGGCACGTACCTCCACTTCCGCTTCTAGGGCCTGTTTGGCCAGTTTTTTGTACGCTGGCCCCTTCAGCTTATGCCACAACTAGTCTAGAATGAAGTTTTCAGAAGCATTATCTGCATGGAAGCGCTAGGAGCGGACAGTACTTTTATTGCTAGAACAAATAGACATGAAGAGCAAGTGTATTGATAGATCCGTATAGAGTAACGGCAGGCTTTGAAAATTGAAAGAATACAAGATTGAAAACGAGCGGAGGGCATTTGAACGGTAGTATCCGATCAGGCACATAACCCTTTGTCATACTACCCTATGCAGGATAGGCAAGGGGGGAAATCCCCTTGACTGACAAAAGGTTATGCAACCGATCGTGCTCTTATACTACCTATTGCTTGTTTCTAGTTCTAGCGATTTGTCCGTCTCCTAATACTGCCTAACACGGGTGAGAAATTATCTTCCGCTGTTGGGTTTATTTTTAGCATGCACCGCCTATTTCACACATTTGCTCTTCTCGTCATACTATAACTTATAGATCTCGGAGAGAACGACGGTGAGTGGTGCAAATACTGATCCCCACCAGTATGAATTAATGGATTCCCCATAATGGCGACGATGAAACCTACGTCAAAATGGATTTGCTGCGGACAGCTTCCTGGCCAAAAATTCTACATTGCGACGGCACGAGGAGATGTTCCTGCGAAGTTTAGGTTTGCTTTTATGTAAAAATTTGCCAAAAAACTGATGATTTGGCAAGGGATATGCAGCTGCGGAGCAAAGACCAAAGTGTTCGTGACGAATAAGACGATAGACTCAAAGCTGTACAAGGAAGAATGCCTCAAAAACCGCGTACTACCCTTCATTAAGGCCCATAAAGGTCCCGGGAAGTTTTGGCTAGATTTGGCGAGTTGCCACTACAGCCGGGAAGTCATCCAGTGGTACCGCAATAATATAGTAGATTTCATCGATAAAAACATAAATCCACCCAACTGCCCGCAGTTCTGGCTTCATCGAGAGATTGTGGGCAATAATGAAGCGGAAGCTTAAGAACAGTGGAAAAACGGCTCGGGACGCGACTCAGATGACCAAAATGTGGAACAAATATGCCAAGGAAGTTGCCTCCGGAGGTGTGCAGTATTTGATGGGAAGAATAAAGAAGAAAGTGCGAGTTTTCATTAGAAATGAAGAGGAATTAATTGTATCGATATTTTTCCTTAAAGTACAGTCAATACTCTTTCTTTTGATGTTACCGATATACAGATGATTTTATTATTCCGGATTTTAAATGGACATTGGTTTAATGTCTTATGTGTGAGTTTTTTTAATACCTGAGGAAAGTTAAAAAACCAAAACTATCAACGAATATGTTTGTAATGTTGGCCTATAAGCACTATATTGGGTCTACTTGTGGATGCAACATCGTCTCAACATCTAAGGTTCTCGTTGAAAACAATCATCGTTTCCTCAGGCCTTTCTTTTAAGCTACATTCGTTTTATAAAAAAAAACAAAATTTCACAGAATAAATGAAAATTAAGCTACTTTAAAACACTTGAACAATTTGGGCATATGATCAATCGGTCAATCCTTATCAATAACATTACAACTACTTCAAAGTTGATTTTGTTGCTTAGGTTTTATTTTGAATATGCCATTTGAAAATTATACAACCACATTTGCAAGCATTTCCATTGAAAAAATTTTCCAATAAAATCGTTTTTCTACACAGAAAAAAATAATTAATTTTAACGAGCGCGTAAAATTTTCGCTCGTTTAATTCCAAGCCAAAGGAAGCGTAAATAACGCTATTGGTTGTAGTCCTTGATGCGCCATACAACAATGATTGCAATCTCTCATACAACAGGCTTGATTCAGGCGTTATATGGCTTAAATTTACATAAAACATCCCATTATTTTCTGCCAAATCTAGCATTCCCTTTATGTGCATTAGAAACTCAGAAAATTCAATGTTTCTTTTTATCTGTGTATGTTATAAATACATTAGCCCGTAGTTGGGAACATAGAATAAAATGTGTCCCCAAAATTGAGTCCACGGTTTTCTTGTGAAGCCATCGTTCATATTATTATGTGAAAAATTCATTTAAAACGGGTGGTTATATTATGTACACACGGAAAAAATCGCTGCCCAGATCCGTGAACTGTAGTCATGAATTCGGATACAAGCGAAATACAATGTGAACTGAATCACGTAAAGACTGTATTCGATGAAATTCGGACACACGCAATTGCTCGTAACTTTTTAGCGTGTGGGTAAAAACTATTGAAATTTTAACTGGATGTATTTCATTGTGTTGTGTCAATTGTGTAATGAGTTTCGTGAAAATCGGTCGAGTGATTTCAGTGATGGCTTCGAACGAAGAAATAGTGCGCCAACAAATTTTGGGCACTCACTTCGAAAACCCAAACGCAAATAAGCATAATTAATTATATATAATTATTTATATATTAATAAATAATTTATATTAATATATAAATATAATAAAATAATTATTTAATTTTAATCATCGATGGATCGGAAAACAGCTCGGAATCGCACATTCAACCGTATCTCATGTGATCAAAACGTTCAAGGACCGTAAGACAACCAAGCGGAAAAATGGTAGTGGCAAAAAACGTGGCACATCAAATCCGGAGAAGGCCAGGATGGTATTGAACCAATTTAAGCGTTATCCCAACATTTCGATCAGGGATGTTGCGAAAAAGGCGAAAGTTACAGTTTTTTTGTGTGCAGAAAACAATGAAACGTTCTGGATTACATGTGTACAAGGTCCAGAAGGCACCGAACCGGAGCGATAAACAGAACTCGGGGGCCAAAACTCGTGCAAGAAAACTGTACAGGGAGTGGCTCACAAAACCGTTCTGCATTGTGATGGACGATGAGACCTACATTAAAGCCGACACCAAACAATTGCCAGGACAGGAACACTACGTCGCCACCTCTAAGTGGCAGAAGAAGAAACTGTCGAAATTCGCCAAAAAATTCCTTGTCTGGCAAGGGATCTGCGGATGTGGCAAAATGAGTCAGCCCTTCATCATATCTGGGACCGTCAATGGACAAATCTACAAGGACGAATGCCTCCAAAAACGACTTCTGCACTTCTTGAGATCTCACGATGGCCCGACACTGTTTTGGCCGGATTTGGCATCTTGCCACTATGCCCGGCCCGTCTTAGACTGGTACAAAGATAATAATGTAGTTTTTGTACCAAAAGACGTCAACCCTCCAAACACTCCGGAACTTCGCCCAATTGAAAAATGTTGGGCAATCATGAAGGCAAAGCTCGTTAAAACTCCAAAACTGATAGAAAATGAACTGGAACTAAAGAAAGTGTGGTTAAAAGTAAGTAAGCAAGTCGGTCCTGTAATTGCCCAAAATTTGAAGAAAGGGGTCAAGGCAAAGGTGCGGGCATTTGGGTTGGGAGAAGAGGTTCAATAAACCAATGATGTCAAAACTTAACCATTTAGTAGTACTTTATTTCCAGAAAGTTTGAAAAAATCGGGCACAAGAATATTTTCAGGTGACCACCAATGTTATTTTCAAATTCCGGTTTTCCCGGTTTTCTCGACCATGTTAAAATTCCGGGTTAAGCACGGATCATGTAGTAATAAGCTAGAATAACGAATAGAAAACAATTACTCTAAGCAAACAATGTTGAACGAATTGAGTTACAAAGCTTAATAAAATGATATTTTCAGTATAAGCATTGTTTATAATATAAAAATGACTACATTTTAGGACCCAACGATTTACAAATTCTGCTTTCAGTTTTAGGCCCATGAAGCTAAAGAAAATAATTTAGATGATAGTCTGAAAACAGATGACAGTCTGAAAGTCAGTTTGTGTGTGTACCGCCAAATGATTTCTTTACAATTTTTTAAGAAACTTTTCCCAAAGATTCTATGAAAAGTTCTCAGCCATTGCTTGAGAAATTCCTTCTGGCGTTTCTATAGGCATTCTTCTGGAGTTTGTAGCCATTCCTCCAGCGATTCTTTCAGCAGTTTCTTCTGGCAGTTTATTGGCTGTTCTGTTAAACTTTTTTGTGATGACATGCATGGTGGAATCCCTGAACTTATGAAGTTTTGTGATTGTAAAGGAATCCCTGGAAGACACCTGAACCAGAACTAAAAACTATAAGGTAATTGCTGAAATCATTCTTGGAAAAAATCCTGATTTATTGAAGAAATTTAAGAAATTTTGTTTGCACGAGTTTCATAATCTCGTATATTCAATTCTTCACGTTAAATATTCTGCAAGGGGTTTTGTAGAATTATTTATAAGTTTTGTCTAGAATGTTTGCAAGGATTCTTAGATATAAATCTCTAAACATTTCTTCAAGTATTCCGCTGGAGCAGTGTTTTTTTTAAGTTCCTTAATCGATTGCTCCACAAAATTCGACAGAGTTTCCTACAAGGATTTCTATAAACATTTAAATCACTTCTTTTAATTTAGAAATATCTTCATGCATTCATTCCGAATAGAAGAATGTTCTCGATATTTATTTTTGTTATTCGAAGCATAATATTTTGAAAGTGATTTTTGGTTATCTTTAATATCATATTGCCGTGCGAAAACCTATATATCGACATGGAATTTTCATAAGGGCCAATGTCGCAAACGTAAACAATGAGTTTTTCTGCAAATTTCTTGAAAATGCAAACTCACTCTAGTAAACTACAACTTCTATTCTAAAGGGAACTCCGCTTCTGTACAATCATCGTGGTAATTCCCTATGATTAAGTTAGCATTCTCGAGAAATTTGCGGTCGAAGCCATTGTTTATGATTGCGACCCAATGTCCCCTAATGAAAACTCCATTTCAATATATATTGTGTAACTGTTGAACAATACCAGATCGATGGCACGATTACAAAAAAGGCTTGTTGACTGTCGATCAGAAGGAGCATCGGTAATGATGGGTTCTGACCAATCCGTCAAAAAGCTGCTGAAACGTGTCAGTTCTCATTTGGTAAATATTTTTTATTTATTTTTTTTTATTTATTTATTTATTTATTTCGTCAACCATTTGTAGACTAGTACATAGACAATTTGCTTTTTCTTAACTATACATAAATATAAAAATTAATTAGTTTTGTATCCTCAGGGATTTAAAATACTGTTTCAATTTATACCGAGACATTGTAACGTCAATGGCTTCACAGTGTTGATTATAGGAATCCATCATGTTATTTATTGGTCCAATTTTAGCATATTCCCTGCGATGATGGTTTAGAGCAAATAAATTACGATTTCGAAGTCGTCTAATTGGTGCATACAAATTTAATTTAGATAGTAGTTCGGCTGATTCAATACGCTGCGAAACGATATCGTTTACAAATGAAACCATCGCATATTCTCGCCGTTCTTTCAATGTTTGGATGTCAATCAACATGCACATCAACATACATATCAAATGTACCTGCCACTTTTTGGTTCTTTGTGCAAGCTATACATGCAAGAAGCTGCCACTGGAACAGTTGATGCAAGATATTTATAGTTACTTATCATGCAGCTTCAAATGATCCAAGGAATTCCAGATGATACAAAATATCTTGGATTTGAAGCATCGTTCTGCATCGATCTGCCACCAAATGGCTAGCGTTCTAGTCAGGAACTGCATCGTGTGTTGAACCCATGAAGCTGTACACTTTGAAGGAGTTCTATTCAATTTCTAAACAATATCCGTACTTTTACTAAAAATATGAGATACAGGCCATCGAAGATCATGACTTGGCAACTTGTTGGGGAAAACTGCTGTGTTTCAAACAAGCAGATAGGAAGCTGGCTTTTATCTTACTTGGGAAGCTCATTGCGAACTTTCTTCAATCTGAATAAGACCATCTAATTTCGAATGTTTGAAGCAAGGTTCTTGCCAATATTTTCTGCTGTTATACACAGATTAAAAAGATTTTTGGTGAAAATTCAAGATGGAAACGAAAAATGTTGTGGCAACTCTGGTGGCTACAAACTTACAAGAATGATCCACACGCAAAAAAACCACAGTAGAAACTACCATTTCGAGGGTCAAATTGAGCGCAAACACCAACAATTTTCACCTGACTATAAATGCGTTTGATTTTACCATGCCTGCGATTGAAGTCAACCATAGTAGAGTTGGTTTCAACATAAGGTCTGTCAAATATACCACAAACGTTGAAGGTTAGAAGATAAACGTAGTAAATTTGACTGAAATTTCATGGAAGTTTTAAAGATAGGCGTAGTCGGGTAAAATGGTAGTTTCTACTACAAGATTTTTTTCGGTGCAGGATATTTATAGAAGGTAAATCAATTGACACACTCTAAAATTTCACAGATCGTTATAGATGAACACGCTAAGAAAGGAATACGTAGAGCTCGATGATAATAACACACAATCTAAATTATGAACAATCATGTGAACATAAATTCCCGTTTTTTTCCCGGTTTCTCCCGGTTTTTTAGAATTCCCGGTTTTCCCGGTTTTCCCGGTTCTGTGGCCACCCTGATTTTTGGTGACCTATTTTGTGTGTCCAAATTTCATCGAATACAGTCTTTTAGACACTTGAACAATTTTGGAATACGATCAATCGGTTGATCCATATCAATAACATCATAACTCCTGCAAAGTAGATTTTGTTGTTTAGGTTTGAATTTGAATATGCCATTTGAAAAATATACAACCCCATTTACAAACATTTCCATTGAAAATTTTACCAATAAAATTGTTTTTCTATGTTATAATGTGTCCCCAAAATTAAGTCTACGGTTTTTTTTGTGAAGCCATCGTTCATATTATTATGTGAAAAATTCATTTATAACGGGTGGTTATGTACACACGGAAAAAATCTCTGCCCAGATCCGTGAACTGTAGTCATGAATTCGGACACAAGCAAAAATACTCTGTGAACTGAATCACGTAATCATGAACTAAATAACGTTTATAGGGAAAAATCCTGAAAACGTGAACTAGTTCACGGTCCGCTTTCATTTTCAGGAACGTTTTTTTTTCTGTGACGATAATGCAATGAGGAAATCGAAAATCTTCCTCAAGTGAATGACTATAAATTGATAGATCATCATGATTTTGAAAATTATCACAAATCGTAACTATTTCCAGTGCAAAACTACCACCGCCTTTGAACGCAAAGGGAACCACAGATGACCGCTAAGAACCAGTAAGAACCTTACCGTTAGCCCCAACCGTTCGACAATGCAGGAAACGATCTCCTCCGCCGTGGTCTGCTTGGAGGCTTCCACACTGAGCGCTTCATAGTGGAGTGAAAGCGCCCCAACGTACACCTGTAAATAGATGAAAAAAAAAGGAAAACCATGGATTAGTTTGGGTACTTTTCCTATCACCATTGCATGGCAATGTCTTATAATTAAAAATAGTTCAATCAAAACATAGAGAGCTTTTCCGAAGCACATACTTCCGAACCGTGACAAAAGTGAAAAGGTTGTTAAAATTCGCCATAAAAACCCTCGCGCATTCATCCAGCGACGACGACGAAGGTGCAATAAATCAAACGATCACAAAACCTTCGACGGCGGCAAGTCATCGACCTCTTCTTCTTCTTCTTGCTGTCGTAACCGCGATCATCCTTCGATAAAAGTCCATTTCTCACCGCCGCCGCGGCGCTCGTCGGTACGCATTGTGAGGAGTGCGCTGGAAAACCGCGAGATCGCGACAGTCAGTCACTCCAGTCGTAATCAATAAATAGTTTGAATTTCCGGTCGCTATTTTGCAATTACCTTCCCTCTGCTCGCTCGCTCGCGAACCTAGTAACAGCTAGATTCGTTTTCTTGGCACGCGGTGCGGCGCTCAACCGACGACCACAGTGAGAAAAACAAAAATGAAAGTGCTACAACTTGTCGTTGTTATTGTTGTTGTTTGTGGTCGAAGCTGCTCAATGGCGGATGCTGGAAGAGCAACCAGCTGACTGACTGTCACACAGCCATGGCGCGCAACGGAGTATGCAACGGAGATGAATGATCGAAGAAAGGCTCACAGCAGCACGCATCGCCTATAGTTGGCAAGATGCACGCGGGAATGGTGTGCGGTATTGAATTCACACGATCTCCAACCCCCGGCCCGAGAGTCCGATGCGATATGGTCAGGTCTGGTTGGTTTGCTGCAACTCGAATTGGACTCAAGCGGACAGCTCAGTGCAGCTCTCGGCCGACGGCTTATGCTGAGTTTCGTAACATTCAGCGGAAATGAACTTGTTTTGATCGGAGTGATTTGCGTAATGTGAAATGATTTATAGGATAATTTCCAGCGAGTGGTCGGTTAGTACCTAGTTCAGCAATTGCTTCATAAATCAATTACGGATTGTTCGGTTCATATGTGGGACAATGGAACACACTTGGAGCTCGTAGATGATGTGGGAGTTGAATCTGGGATTGCGAGTGACTGCATAGGGCCGCTGAGTTCTCTGGTGTGTCAATAATCAAGGGATAGGTCGTTTGTAAATTTGAGGTAGAAACAGTGCCAAGTGTTCCGGATGGAATGGTTATTTTTTTCTACCCGTAAGATGGGTAACCTTTGTGAGATAACAGAATATTACCGTATCGGGTGAAGTACTTTTAACTAACATTACATTTTTTAAGAAGACTCTTTAATTACTCCATTCTCACTGGGTGTCAAAAATATAATGTATTGATAACTATGACTCACGACGTTTAAAAAAACATCTCAAACCAGCAGAACTTATGCAATAGTTCGCCTTTCGAACTGAATGATGCTTATTCACCTTTTAATCAGCTCAAATTGTCTTGTGAGCAACTTTTTAGTCACGAAACGTTGACATTTTGTGACTAATAAGTTGCACACAAGACAATTTAAGCTGATTAAAAGCTGAATAACCGTCTTTCAGTTGGAAAGGCGAAGTATTGAATAATCTTTGCTGGTTTTCTAGTTTCTTTTATGTTATGAGTCAATACTATTCAATATTCAATTTGAATTCAGTATTAGACATCAAACCTAAAGTTTCGTACGGAACACAATTCAATTCTTGAACCACCGTAGAAACATTCTTGCCTTCAAACTCCCCCATATGCCAAATTTGATTCGATTTGCTTGATTAGTTCTCGAGTTATGAAGAAATTTGTGTCTCATATGTATCAGAGCCCCCCTTCCTGCGAGAGTAGGGGTCTCAAACAATCATAAGAACCTTCCCCAGCCCCAAAAACCCCTTCATATAAATTTTCACGTTGGTCGGTTCAGAAATTTCCGAATCTATAAGGGTCTGACAGGCAGACAGACAGACAGAAATTCATTTTTATGTATATAGAAATCTACCCTCCAAAAACCTCCACATGCCAAATTTGGTTCCATTTGCTCGATTTGTTCTCGAGTTATGCTGAAATTCGTGTTTTATTTGTACAAGAGACCCCTCTTTCAGTGAGCGGAGGAGTTTCAAACCACAATAGAAACATTCCTGCCTTCAAAAACCTCCACATGCCAAATTTGGTTCCATTAACTTAATAAGTTCTCGAGTTAAAGGGCGAACACGAAATTATTGCGACACATTCAACAGGGCATAACTTTTTTACCATTGGGTAAAAATCAACCAAATTTTGCACACTTTCTCATTGATGTGTATTGTTTACATGCTGTCAAACACGAAGTCATGTTTTTCGATTCAACGAAAATGGAGGTGAACCAACGCGAGTCGAGAGAACAAATTCTTTCCAAACACCTGGAATTTCCTGACCTGCCGCACCGGCAGTTGGGAAAAATGTTCAACATTCACCATTCAACCGTCTCCAGCGTGTTGAAGCGGTTCCAGGAGCGGTTGACGTTGGACCACGGCAAAGGAGCTGGAAGAAAACCGGGACCGGAGAACAAAAAGACGGAGGGAAAGGTGAAGCGGATGATTAAAGCAAATCCCAACGTATCAAGCCATGATTTGGCTAAAAAGATCGGCATGTCGCAGAGCTACGTCCAGAATGCAAAGAAGAGAGCTGGACTACATACATACAAGGTACAGAACTTCCCAAACCGCGATGAGCGGCAACAATCGACGGCTAAAACTCGGGCACGGAAGCTCTACGAGAAGATGCTAACAAAATATAGCTGCTGTGTGATGGACGACGAAACGTATATAAAAGCCGATTTTAAGCAAATTCCGGGGTTGGAGTTTTTCACCGGCAAGAGCAAGTTCTATGTGGACGGCAAATTTAAGAAGAAGAAAATGTCGAAGTTCGCCTCCAAATATCTCATTTGGCAGGCCATCTGCTCTTGCGGACTGAGGAGTGAGCCTTTCGTGACAAAGGGCACAGTAAATGGCGAGATCTACAAATCTGAGTGCCTCGAGAAGCGCCTTTTGCCGTTCTTGCAGCAGCACGACGAAGCTCCGTTATTTTGGCCAGATTTGGCAGATTTGGCATCATGCCACTATTCTAAAAGTGTCCTGGAGTGGTATGAGGCCAATTCTGTCCATTTTGTTCCAAAGGACATGAATCCGCCAAACTGTTCGGAGCTGCACCCGGTGGAGCAGTGATGACTGGGCAATGATGAAGCGGGAACTTCGGAAGAGCAAGAAGACAGTCAAAGACGAGAAGGGCATGTTAAGAAAATGGAAAAAAAAACTGAGAAACTGGTACCGGATGATACTGTAAAGACTTTGATGTAGGGCATCAAGCGAAAATACGTTCAATTTTACACTCAAGGCTCCATCGATTAACTTCTCTTATGATTTTTGAAGTAAATATATGTATAAAACTACCCTAAAATTTTGGTTTGATTCTAAACATTATAAGAAAATTGGCATGACATTTTCGGTGTCGCAATAATTTCGTGTTCGCCCTTTATTCAGAAATTTGTGTTTCATCTGTATATGAGCCCTCCTTTCAGAGAAGGGAGGGGCTCGAGTCAACTTAGAAATATTTCTTGCCTTCGAAAACCTCCACATGCCAAATTTGGTTCCATTAACCTGATAAGTTCTCGAGTTATTCAGAAATTTGTGTTTCATTTGTATGGAAACCCCCCTCCCGCCCCCTTCCAGATGGCGGAGGAGTCTCAAACTTCCATAGAAACATTTATCTCCTCCATAAACCTCCACACGCCAAATTGGGTTCCATATGCTTGATTAGTTCTCGAGTTATGCACAAATTTGTGTTTCGTTTGTATGAGAGCCCCCCTCATACAGAGGGCGGAGGGGTTTCGATTTACCTTAGAAACATTTCTTGCCTTCAAAAGCATCTACCTGCCAAAATTTGGCTCCATTTACTTGATTAGCTCTCGAGTTATGTAGAAGCTTTTGTTTCATTTGTACCGCCCATTTAGCACCGCCCGCCAACCTAACAGAGAGAGAGGAGGGGTCTCTAACTATCGTAGAAACATTTATTGCTTTTAAAATCCCCGCAAGCCAAATTTGGTTCCATTTGCTTTATTAGATCTAGAGTTATGAAAAAATTAAAGTTGCATTTGTATGACAGCACCCCTTCTAGGAGCGGGGAGGGGTCTCAAACCACCATAACAACATTTTTCTCCCCCAGAAAACCCCACATGCCAAATTTGGTTCCATTTGCTTGATTAGTTCTTGAGATATGCAGAAACTTCTGTTTCATTTGTACGAGGGGGAGGGGTCTCTGACTACCATAGAAACATTGCTTGCCTCCAAAAACTTCCGCATGCTAAATTTGGGTTCCTTTGCTTGATCAGTTAATATCAGAAATTTGCGGTCCAATTGTATGGGAGCCCCCCTTTCCAGAGAAGGGAGGGGTTTCAAACCATCATAAGAACCTTCCAGTGTCCAAGACGAATCCAACAAAGCAAAAATCTTACCAAACGGTCCTTCCGCTCGCGAGTTAAATCGCGACAAAGGAAAGCCCAACTCATTTTTATTTATATAGATTTAAGCTGATTAAAAGCTGAATAAACGTCTTTCAGTTGGGAAGGCGAACTATTGAATAAACTTTGCTGGTTTTCTAGTTTCTTTTATGTTATGAGTCAAAACTATTCAATATTCAGTTTGAATTCAGTATTAGACATCAAACCTAAAGTTTCGTACGGAACATGAGCGATTTGAGTTTCATTTTCCAGAGTTGAGCTCAAACTTTAATTTCTCTGTTTCTCAAAATTTTCTCTGTCTAAAATTCACAATTTTGTAGCCATTGTGAAGATTTAAAAACAAAATGCCATTTGTTGAAGGGAATCTTGGTTTTAAGTAAGTATAATGATAACGATTTGATACTCACATTGAAATACAGGGTGTCTCACAATAGGTGTCACTAAAACAAAAAGGGATTACAGCAAAACAAATCACCAAATCATAGCATCTCTTTTTCATTTGAAAAAAGATACATGTTATAGGAATAAACCATATTGATTCAATTCGAATCTCTTTTCCTTGATAACTTTGCGCAACCGCTTTGTAAACCCATCGCAGCTGGCACGCACGATTTCCTGAAAAATTTCGTCCCACATATCAACCATTTTTTTTTCTTGAATCGATTTAAAGTAAGCCTTTCCGTAGGGCCTATATGTTGAAGCAACCCCAACCCAAGTAGTCAAGTGAGTTGAGATCCGGTGATTTGCCTTGTGAGCTAAAGCTGAGTCCTGTTGGAAACAATATGGTGTAGTGTATTCCCATACAGATGGTTCTTCAAAACCTGCTCGATGTAATATTCAGTGTTGATTTTTACGTTTGCCTCTATGAAAAGAAGAGGAAGTTTTCCTTTTCGTGAAACGTCGCCCCATACCATGATTTTCGATACATTCTGACAGCGTTCTACAGCTAGTTAATCTCTTGGAATATTGGCAAGACTTTTGCTATACACAAGATCATTTTGGTGGAAGAGCTCTTCATCCCAAAATAAAATCTCGCAGTCACCGTGCCGAACTAAAAGATTTCTGCTTCTTTGGACTCTGGCTTGTTTTGCCGCAGCGTCAACCCGTGAACCCGTTGTTTCCTGTACGGCTTGCATTCCAGATCATGTTTGAGGAGCCTGTTCATTGAAGCAGGAGACATTTCAAATTGTTTGCTCAATTTACGGCCAGATACGGCCGGATTACGTCTTATTCGCTCCCTCACACATTTGATCTTTTTCTTCGTTCTTTCAGTTCGTCTGGCACCTCGTTTTGTGTTGAATATAGACATTACCAGTTGCCATGGTAGCTGATAAATATAAACAAACGGAATCGCTTATTTATCGTCAGCGATAAGCTGTCAAAAGAATACACTCAAAACGGGTATAATCAATTCCGCTGTTAAAATACCCAGCTGAAATGAACCAAGACTCAGAAAAGGTGACACCTATTGTGAGACACACTGTTTATAGTCACTTCACTGAATCACTTAAAATACATAAAAATTTGGACTGATGCGTTGGCCTAGTGCTTTGAAAACCAGATTCAATTTTATTAAGTAAAGCTCGATTCAATTGCTAGCTGGACACAATAAATCAGCTCTATCTATCTATCGTTTTGATGAAATAAAACAGATAAACAATTAAATTTAAAGTATTTCATTGCACTCTCTTGAGAAAATATCAACGTGTTGGGTTTGATGAAATAACGAACTTTTCTTTGAATGCCCAACTTCATCTTTTGAAAATTGTGTTCTTCCACTAGATCAGCCATTTTATTCTACCAGCTATTGATCTCTGCAGCATCACGAGTCACTTTTTCAGTTTTTTTCAGCTTCCGCCTAACAATTGCCCAATATTTCTCACTTGAGTCGTTTTCGATTAAATCCACCCTGTTGTCACGCATTTTGAATTGACCGTTAATCATTAGAAAACCACTTTCATTTTACGTTCATTTTGGTTGTCTGGGTGTGATCCTTCTGAACAAAAGTTGAGGACCTAATCACGGTAGATTCTTGTCACAACATTTTCAATGAATCGTAGCAAAACATTTACCACTGAAATAGAAAAGCTTCCGAAATAATATGCTGTCAAAAAAATGGCGCCGTGAAATTATGAGCAGTGCGTCCAGATCTACAATAAACCAAGCTTCCCCTCATCCCCTTTCAGTTTGTTTTCCTGGTAATCATACTTCAAAGTTTGTTTAACAGTAACGTTTGTAAAACCAGTATTGAAATATTTATGAACTCAGATCAGTGGTGGCTCGTGGGTTTCAAAATTGACTAGGCACTTTAATAAATTAAATCAATCAAAACAATTCACGAAAACAACGACGTATCGTACATACTAGAAAAGTTATACGTGCGCGTAAATTTTTATCTGCGACTCACAATTTTATTTCTTTTATCCAGGCTTGTCCGACAGGATGATCGCAAAACAGTTGGGAATCGATAATTAGACCGTGGCCGTGGTAAAATCGTTTAAGGAGAACCAGACGACAGCGGAAGAAAAAAAAGAAGACGACCGACCCCGTGGACGCAAGGAAGGTGAGGGATTTCTTCAAGCCTAGGACGTAGCCTAGTAGTGTAATTCTTCCATCTGGTTCGTCCAGCAGACAATAAAGTGGGCCGAAGTTCATATCTTCACGGTAAGAAAGACGCCTAACCGAACCGATAAACAGAATACTATGACCGAATTCCACGCCAGGATGCTGGTGCAGCCGAAATGCATCGTAATTGACGACATGACGTACATTAAAGCGGACGCCAAGCAGATCCCCGGCCTGTAGTTTGTCGTCAGCAAGTTCAGCCTGGATGTTCCGGAAAAGTTCCGGAAGAAGACGTTAGACAAATTTGCCAAAAAGTACTTGATGTGGCAGGCGATCTGTGGGTGCGGCAAATTCAGCAAGTCGTACATAACGCCCGACCCGGTTCGCGGTCCCACGAAGATGACACTCTGGTTTGGCCGGATCTGGCATCGTGCCATTACGCGAAACTGGCGATGGAATGGTACGAAACCAACTATGTTGTTTTTTCACCAAACTCGCCAGAACTTCGCCTAATAGAAAAATGTTGGGCGATTATGAAGGGAAATCTACAGGAAAACAGGGAAGGTCTTCAAAATCGACAAGGACTTGAAGAAAGGATGGATGAAAGTGTGTAAGAAAGATGGTGTTGTACAGAATTTACAAGGTAGCGTTAAGTCCAAGGTGCGGGCAGTTTTCATGTTTTCTACACTTTGTTAAGTAGTGTTTTTATTAAGCCAACAAATCTTAAAAATTTACATCCCTTAAATGCTGGTCTTAATAAAGACTTATTTAAATCATTCCATGAGAGCTTCCACGGATCTTCTCAGCAGCCCTAAAGCTGTTTGAAAGATAGCAGTAAACTTGTACGATACTTCAATACGGATCATTTCATAGATCATGGAACGCTTATACAGCTTGATTGCTGCTTAAGGGTGCAATATGGAATTTATTTTGAGCTTTACATAAGAGTACGATTAATACTGAATCCTGGAGAATCCTGTTTAGTGGAACACTTGTAACTAGAAAGTGAGAAGAAAGATTAGTTACTTCCATTTAATTCCAACTACCTTTATTGCTTATCTTGACAGATACACGTATTTTTTGTCTACAATGTGCAGACTTCTTCAGTGTCGTTTAGTCGAGTATTAGTACACGACACTGAAGAAGTTTTCACATTGTAGACGAAATACGCTTATCTGTCAAGATAAGCAATAAAGGTAGTTGGAATTAAATGAAAATTACTAATTTTTCTTCTCATTTTCTTGTTATGATTAGTACAGTTTGAACAAGTATTTTCGCCTCTTTATCCACTTGATTTTTGTTTGATGCAATCGAACTTCCGATTTCGAGCAAATCCTTATTCACTTTCAGGATTTTGTTAGTTGTAAATCAATTAATCTTAAGCGGGACTTCGCTTATATTATGCGATTATACTAATACAAATCCTGATCAGGATTCAACACAAATTTAACTGCATATTCCGAGGGAATTTTTCATACATTGCATTGGGATGTTGATTAAAACTGGCTCAGATTTGTCATAGATCTCCGACCAAAACTTTGAAAACATTCTGTTCAGGAAGTCCAAGAAATCTTGCGCGTTATACAAAGTTTTCACTGGGATTAATTAAAATCGTATATGGCAGAAAATGAGAAATTTAAACCAATTTAATATGAAATCATACTTATGTTGGCAGAAAGTCATTCTCGGATTTCTAAATATATTCATTTTCTACCGAGTTTTTTGCAATTCCAAATGTAATTTTATCTGGATCTTTAGTAAAATTTAATAAAATCAAACAAAGAAATAAAAGACTGTTATAAAATTTCGCGATTTCAAAAATTAACACTGTTGCCAATCCGTGACAAGAACAAAACAAACAGTTTATACAGTCAACAAAAATTCGAAACTAAAAATGACCGCTATCTTGGTCGGTTTGCAACGCCAGTTCAAATTCTGATCATAATTTGATCTTTTATACGAGGCTTCCGGAAACACTTCTTAGTTTACCGGATGGCCACTATCACCCAGATGAGGTAATCTGATATCAAATTAGCTACCTTGCTGTAAATATAAAGAAATTTAGCTCTTTAGAGAGCAGCTCCCAGAAGACTTTTAGCTCCCAGAAGACAATTTGGCTCGAGTCATACGATTATTTTTGTATATGGTACACTCATCAATGAATGGTCAACCTATGATGCCTCTCGTTACTTGAAATTTGACCAGTTTAATACGTTCGATCTTCAAAAACTGTTGAGTGCAGAAATTGTGTATACAACCGTAGGGCAAAAGCCAAGAATGATCAACAAAGTCGATGATAGCACACAAATGGGTGCTATCGATCAGAGATGTTTAGTTGTTTGTAACAACAAGAATTGTCAACAAGAATAATTATGCTCTTACAAGTGAACCGATTACTTTAACTGGGATTGTTAAATTTTTTTTGAAGAGAATGAGGGAAATAGAATGTTTTTATAAAAAGTTGAGTTATGTCGAAGTAGGTGTGCAACGAGTAAGGTGGACAGACCAAGCAGAAAGTGACCAACTGAGCCTGCGCAGACTGTGAGCCTGACAAAATGCAGCCATAGATCGAATACAATGTGCAGGAAAAACCACGCCGGTGCAGCAAAAACCACGCCGGTCTTAGTCTGATCGAAAAAGAGAACTTGGTGAGACCATTCCAATAAGAAAAAAAAACACGATTCTGCTAACTACGATCAACAACATGTTAAGTAGTTACCGGCGTCACCCGTACGTTTAGGCAAATGCCACGAAGGAAGGGTTTGATGCCTGTAATCTAAGATATACAGTCTTTTTCACAAAATTCAAAAGTTGTAACGATTTCAAGGTACGTTCGAGTAAGCAATGTTAAGTACAATCTAGTTCAGATGCATCTTTTTTTATATCAAAATCTTACGATAATAACCCGTTCTTTTTTTTAGTCCCGTACTAGTCATAATTTTAACCAAGCTAAAGTATTTGATGTCGACTACATTCTATATAGTTAATTAACAAATACTTATAAAAAAGTATTAGCCTGAAAGTCATATTTGGTCGTAATTTTTCTAATACTGCTAGCTTTTCTAACCTTCGTGGTATTAACTGGAGCTTAAAAAATAAATCTAAAAAACTTTCAAATTCGGTCCACTTCAATATAATCATTGGGAATTATAATTTTCTGAACGATTGTTTGTTCAGAAACTTGTTGACTATCATCGCCAATTCGAATTTTTTAAGGCACTTATCTATTCACTCTAATTTTTCGATATGAGATCTCAACTAAATTCACGTCAGATTTCAGCGGTACTGCTGAAAACAAACTATTTTTTCGCAGATATTGTGCAAAGAATGTTCAATATAAGTGCTGATTTTGAAGAGATTTTCGTAGAAAATGTTTAGGTAACGGACGGTGGCAACCAACAGCGGAAAAACTAATCACCGACTTAATTTCTTAAATATTCAAATATGTAGGTTCCCAATCAGCATTAAATAGCGGAAACTTTCAATAAAAGTCGATTTATCGTCAAAAAAACAAAATATGACAACTTTAAAAACACCGAGTACCTCATAAATTCTAAATAGTAATGATGTGACTCGACATGCACTAAACAAAGCATACGGGATATACTACAATAGATCAAATTACTGGTCGCAGTGGTTTATGTCCCGAACAGAGAAAAAACAAATTCTATGCTATGCTATAAGTTTTGATTATTTAAAGAACTGTTTACCTCGACACTGAAGAAGTCTGTAAGTAGCAGACGAAATAGGCCTATCTATCAAAAGATAAGCTCATAGTATAATTAAAAGGAATTCGCTCGCGTTTACTAGCGAAAATTTGAAAAAGTGTTTATATTTTTTATTTTTTAAAAAGTGATCAAATGAAGTGTTAATTTTAAATTCTCCTAGTTTCCCAAAATAATTTAAAGTTGAAACGACAAATTGAGGTTCCGGTTCATAGCGTGTAACAGCAAGTAAACGTGTTGTAGTTATTGAAAAAAAAAATTTGATTAATTAAAGCGATTTATCATACAAATAAATAGTTTTGTAGTT
>JASCZW010003047.1:0-85682 GCA_034211315.2 Aedes japonicus
AGAAAATGAAATGAAATGAAAATGGAAAAAGGTATTTAGAGTAGCATTCATTGAAGCAATGTCACAGTAAAGACCAGTTTTATCCAAACTGCAATATTTTTGAAAACAAATCCATATAACCTTTTTTTTATTGAGGTGATAATTACATCATACATTTTTCAAAAGGTCGACGGAGTACAAACAACGCATTCTTCACATTATAAAATTGATAAAAAGTATGCCCTTTGACATACCTTCTTCTTTGCTTCTTTAGCTTATTGCTTGCTCTCAACATAGTGTTCTAAATTCGCTTCAACAGCATTAACTGATAGCCTTCGATGCCAAGTACCATTTTGCATTAGTATGATTGAGTGGCAGGTACACTCATACCCTATGCCCAGGAGTCGAGATATTTTCCTCAACGAAAATTCTTAGACCAGACAGGGAATCGAGCCCCGTTTTCCACGAAATTGCGTACTTTATAGTTATAAAAGAGTTTAATGAGAGCGATGCTTCTAAAGAATTATTGACATTTCTTCGTTTTGATTGCAATTGTAACGAATCAAACGAAAATTCAACCGAAATACAGTTGTAATCGTAAAACGTTGCCTATTCTGAATAAATCTGAACAACCATTCCTAAGTAACACCAAAAACATCTTTTGGTCAGTTATCTTGAAACTTTGTGTTATACAATAGTATTAAGAATGAAATGAATAACATCTTTGTCATATGCAAGCTGAGAGGATGTTGTCACGAAGCATTTACCTTATCATAAGTCACTCATATATTTTCGTAGAACATATGACTTAATTTATGACTAAATATGACCTAAAACAGCGCAATTAATCGATCTTTAACAACATCTTTTAAGTTGCATAAGTAGTTTTAAAGATGCACTGTATAACATGCATTTGACATGACGATGCATTATCTAGGTAGTTTACAGCATCACAACAACCAACAAGTTATAATCAAGTTATTAAAAAGTAAAACTAAATGCAAAAATGTATGAACACAACGATTCAATCCAACAAGTGTCAAACTAGCAAATGTAAACATTGAATTTGACAGTAATGTTTGTTATGCGATGATGAGTTTGTTAATGAATTCCCATTACTTTTTATAAATTTTTCATATCGATTATAAAGCTGACAAAAGCCCATGTGTAAGATATGTATGTTCTTAAGAGAGGGACTAATCTCAAGATGTACTTTTGGACTCAATTTCAACTTCACGCTATAGTGATGGACAAAATTATAGTTCTTGTGTGATCTTAAAGATGTTTTAAATAGATCGATTTATTGTAGCTGTTTTGATCATATAAGATACCAAACATAAGTTTGGGGTCACTCTGGGTTGTTCAATCTCATATGAGGCCAGAGGCCATAAAACAAATTGATATATACCGGAATCCATTCATACTTGATAGCATTGACTGTTACCTGCACGCAAAGAGTAGCTATTTTCCAGTGCTATAAATTGAAGAAATTAGATCCCTGGTCCAATGAATGTTAATTGAGTTGTTGTCTGAGAAGTTTCCAATGGCAACATCTGTTAAAGATTATGCTTCAGGACAAGCGGAAGATTGCAGCACGTTCACCGGTTTTATCGGTAGCACAGCGCAACATTGCATCCAGTGGAAAGTCCCTATACATCTAGCAGATGCGTTTCATTATATGTCCATAGATATGATGAGTTTCACCGAGTACTGGTTCCATTCTATAGCTATAGAGATTTGAATACATATACTCAGCAAGAAAACTGAAACTCGATGATAATTGCCTGCAAGGATTTTAGAATTAGACCTTAGAATCGTCGTTACAATGTATTGCTCTGCTAACAAGCGTTTTGCAGCCAACGAATCGAGGCGCTAACATTTTTTCTTTCTTTCCTGGCATCTGAAGCTATCAAAATTAGCTTTTGGCCTGCTCTTAACTAAAGCGCTCTAAATGATACTCATTGTGCACCACAAAGAATCAGTACACGCAAGCATAACAGTATCGAAATCAGAGAAAGTTTCGGTGTTACTTACAAGATGCTCATCGTAATTTGATATTCGGTCCCGAAGGGCCGAAAACCTTCATCGCGTTCTACATGTGAGCGGCGCACGCGACCTTCAGCGTTCGATTGCTGATACGCCCGCGGATGATACGACAAGGCGAGCGCGTATGAACAGGAAACACGATTGCCGTACCTGCATCTGGCATTCAACTGAACTGGAAGTGTCTCATCATGGCGGCAGGCCACCATTCACCGCACAAACACCCATCGAAAACTACTGAAATAAAAAGCCAGCAATATCCATGCACGCATGTTCGTGGTGGATTGAAAGGAAAGGGCTTTGTCCCACAGGGATGCCAGTACGTCGCCAATATACCGCACAATGTCCCTCTACCACCTGATTTAAAGACCCAAGAAAAACAGAGTCTGGCTGCACACTAGCGGAGCTATCGTACTCTCTCTCAGGTCTTCATTCTAGCTGTTCCACTTGGTACTCAGATGAAGAACATCGTCAGCCAATTTTCACACGGAATATATAAAAATAATAATATCAATATTCTCGAAGCTGATTTGACCTTTAAGATGATCTGAGAGTTACAGCTTCAAACGCAGACAGCATCTACAGAATCAAATCACTTATAAATGGCGATCTGTAACTGCCGGCAGGTCCAGATAAGCCGAAAATCACATCGCTCCGAATTTAACTGGTCATTGCATGCAAGTTAGAACACTACCTGAGATGGGTTGAATGGATTACAGAAAATGTGTCCCGAAAATAGTAAAAATGGACGTAAATTAATTAGTTTTCAAGATTCTTCAATATCGGTTGATGAGTTCATGATTATATTCGATTCGAATATTTTGTTGTTCAACATGGTCTTTACCGTTTACGTCATATCTGGAAACATAAACATGCACATTTGGTGAAGAAAATGAATATTCGAAAATGAATAATACATTGACAACACGTTAAATCCATTACTGAAAACTACAAGAAAGTGAAGGGTGGAATATCACAGTTTCCAGAAGCAAATAAATATTCAACAGTTGCACTGTCTGTAAAACAAAAATATAGCATTGCATTTTATCACCAGGAAAAAGACACAATAATTTCATTTTTCAGCTCAGAGCCACTTCCGTTCAAATCAACTTAACTGCGGTTTTCTTTGTTGGTATCATATTAAATGTCAAAATTGTTTCATTTAAACTGCTCATTTTCAGCTAATCAAAAATAATTTTCCTAGAGGAAGACTGAGATTGAATTAAAATGACAGCAGTCAGAATTATGTTTGCCTGTTAGTGGAAGCTTGGAATAATTTCATTTGTTATTAAACAGTAACATTTTAGAAATAAAATATTTCAGAAGGCATGGTTTTAAGTAGACGACATCGTTTCAAGTATGAAATCCCAAATCAACTATAACAGGAAGGTAGAAGGCATTTCATTCAGGCGCGATGGGATGGAACATCATCAATGCCATGAATAAAGTCAAACTGCCTGATACGAGTATGTTGATTACATAAAAGCTAAACCAGTTCCCACAAGCGGCGCCTACGACTCGAGAATTGGGATAATTGCGAAATATATATAACAATTTTCGTCTGCAGTTGTACCATTCCTTGTTTGATTCAAAGTGACAATTTGAATAGTTCCAGCATAAGCGCAGATACTATTCATCACAAGCACTGAGTTGTAGCATTAATAGCCAATAAATAATGCCGTACATTGTCAGTCACCGCCTGGTAGTATATGGTGTTAAAGTAGGTTTAATCATCATCGATATCGAAGCGATTGAATAATTAAATGTTGCAAATTTATCATCAAAGTCTCTATTGATGGTTTCATTTGACGAGAATTGACGATTAACTGATATTCTATACAGTTAATTTTTGTCACTGGTGAAGTAGGACAGGGATGCGATTACTTTTGCTCAACAACGGAGAGTCATGCTCACTTCGACGTGATTCTTCCATCACCAGCGGCAAATGTTACTTTGGCACATGACACTTCTACATAATACTCGATTACCCTAATCATGCCACAGCGAAGGGCCAAAGCGTGGATCGAGGGCAAATATCATTTCATGTTCTCCACAGGATATAAAGAATCTCCTTCAACAATGATCAAGGTTCGGTCATAGCTATTTGTTTCTACGAGGATACCAAGGGAAAGAACTGTCTCTGCCAACTGCCAGTGGTTGACTGCCAAATGGAGCTGAAAATCTCGGCGCCTGCATACGTCCATCGTGATCTTCCTGCTCCGTCCTGTTCTTCACTGGACTAGCATGCTGAGATCCGGATTGCCTGTTGATCATCGTAAACCAGAACGCACTGTCGCACTATGTTCCGTCATTCGATCATCATTTCATGGTTTGCTGCGATCAAAAATGATCGTTGGAAATGTCTTCAGAGTACAAAAAATTTGCCCTGCGTCGGATTATAAGTGTTTCAACTATCACTTCAGCAAGCATACATTAGGATCAATTTTCAACACTGCCTGTAGCCCGCTGCCTTCCAACACAATTTCAACATTTATTGCTTGACCGGAAGGATCATACTAATGAAAATATTAGAATTGGGCGTTTCCCAAGGAAGTCTCACGTAGGCGTCGAGTCTTCAGCGTCTCAACGTGTTTGGTTAAGATGGGCGCTTCCGAATCCTACTGCGCGTGCATCTTGTACTAACATCAGTTGCTCGATTTGTCAAGTCGTTTCCAGTTCATCGTCTGCTTCAGCTCGATCATCTCAGTTGTGATACGTTGCCGCTGTCTGGAGGAAGCCCTATCCGCTCGATCTGGCATTCTACTACATGACACGTTCGTCCTGCGGCGAGTTAGAGACGGGTCTCTCTGTTCCAGCAACGGCAAAGTATGGTCACCGATTTCGCCTGACAGGTGCTCTCTTCAGTGCTGGGCTGAATTCGGTCTGTAATTTATCAGAATGTTATGAATGAACGGTTTTGCCGATGATTATCGGTTGCGTTCGCTGATCGTTTACGACATTTATAACTAACGAGATTTGCATCGTTCTAGTCATGCCTTGAGCATGGCGAGTTTTCCGCCGCGATACAGAAAATCATGGTGTTTGTTAGTGTCGGTTGAGCAGGCGCAGTTGAAGACGATTCGGATCACTGCAGAACGTTTGGCAGTGGACCCGCTTAGATAGTCAATCCATTCCAGATGGCGTACCTCCGGATCTAACTCGAGATTTGTGACCTAATACGCACTGATCTGCCTGCTGCCTGAATACGGTGCCACTCCATGACGAAAAATGATATCTGGGAGACTTCACCTTGCATTGACCTAACTGTTTCCTTCCACCATGAACGTCTCAAGTTATTCAGTTTCCGGATACATGTACCGCAACTCTCCATTCCAAGTATCAAACGAGAATAATCGCTCTGAGATTTGCTCGCGTATGGCCAAGATTGCTCCTCATCTCATATTTCCGCGCTCCATAGTTGGTGATACCACCATCCTCTCTCTTAATAGTTGCCAGTCGAGGACGCCTGAAATTGATCACTTCGTCGATATTCCCGTTACTGTGTCATATGACTTGTAGATTTTCCCGATTATCGCAGTATTATGATGTCTTATCTAGTCAATTTACATTTGACTGACCGATGTTAATTGACGTTGCTCAAACTTTTCCACGTTCATTTATGTCATTGACAGATATCGCCCCAAAAATTGTTCAGACTGATTCGGGTCACGATTGCTAAAACGGATTAAAGGGCTGCCTAAAGATTCACGAGTCATCGCATCATGTCATTTAAACGCCACTATAGCAGACTCAACTACGAGTATAAACGGATTGTCGTGCATTTCACGCCTCGAGGTTTAACGGCGTCTCAACTTCATCCGAAATCTGAGCTATGTTAATCAATAACGTAGTGAGTGTTTCATCTTCATCCATGTTCTAATGAACGTTACACTTCAAAAAGAAATCATGACTGTTCCATAGTGTTTCATGAAGACGAGAGGTTAACCAGTCATTCTGTCTTCACGCCGCCGGCAATGTTCTCTGGCAAATCAGTCACGTGGATCTAGATCAATCTTCGAACGCGGCATTACACCTAAAATCCGTTTTTGGATTCGATTTGGGGTCACGTCGGTTTCCGGAAATAGAACATTATTTTCTGCATCCACTCGTCAGATATCTGCGACAAACTTTCCTCTGATGGCACATTTCATTGCCGGAGATTACGTTCCGGCATAAAAGGAGCAAGCGGACGAATCAACTATCGAGGATCACATCGTTGCTGCTGTACCGAGTTTTGAACTGGTCGTTAAGAACTCACTTTACACATTGCGTTGTTAGCTACCAGCTACGGACTTCACTGTGGCGTTCCACAACTACAAAACTTGTACAGTCTGTCGTGTTACCGCCGATGGTAGCGATACCGATTTGACGTGATCCACACATTTAACGGCAGTTTTTATTGAATCATATCGCGATCGCTAGTCCAACTGACAGACTAGGAGTTGCGGTACCTTAAGATGGTTCGATCATTCATTGTGCGTCATCAGTTGCCCACCCATGTCTGGGTTATTTCCTGATTACGTCCGGGATACGCAGGTAGCCATCTGGGACTGCTGATATTTATATCTCACCATACATTGATATTTTCGCCTGTCGTTTGTTGATGATCTTGTTTATAGAATCCAGCCCACCAAAGTCACTGCCATTTTCCAAGCGCAGGTTGATGCTTACTATTGGCGTATCAAATACAGGAGACACCTACAGCGCTTCAGTACCTTTCTTCCACCATCTTGCTCAACTATGGGTAAATTATCGAATCTTAGTGCGTTGTTACATCTAGTGTTCGATTTTCAACCGATGTATACGCAAATATTTCATCGTAGCGTTGTTGACAGCTTGGGGTGACACCGGTTTCGCGTTATGAAGAACTTCAGCGACATTCACTGCTCCAAATCGCCTATTATTCTCGCCGTCTGTTCGACACTGGAGGATATCAGCGTCTGGTCCATGCCGAGCGAATCGAATGACTTCAACGCCGTTTTCGGTTCGCACTGTACTTGAGCTGACCTCGTCTTCCTAGCTACGAAAGTCGGTGTCAGTTAGACATGGAGCCTGCGGGTCCGTAGATACGCAGCTTAACTGCCAGGCAGATAATGTGAAATCGACTGCACTACATCAACGTGTCCAACCAAGGCACACGCGTCACTAACTCTGCCGCTCAGGCCTACACAAGTACCACCATGGGTTGAATACACTACGATTGCTGAACTAACAGCGGCCACTGACGGATTGTCTGATCATGAACGTACTGCCCTTTCATATTTGATTTACCGTTTTCTTTAGAACAATTGACACACGGCCAAGATAAGTATTTCACTTCACTTACTATTTCCATGATTTTGGATCATTAAGAGGTTATGTAATCGTCTTCTTACAGATTTTTGCCTTAACATCATTAGACTCCAACTTCAATCCGTTGATGTCTACCAAATAAACAAATAAACAAATATTCACTCCCATCCAGAGTGTTTCATCAAGTGTTCTGATGGTCTCTCCTATCTTCATGAAAGATTTATAATAGTGTATATGTTTATGCAAATGAAAATCACACAAGCATTTGTATCCAGGGTTGATCCTGAAATGCAAAATTTTGTAAAGTGTTAAGGTAGAGTTCTGTGGTTCTGTTTGCCACGTTTTCACCCTTGCGATAGCAGCACTATCAATATATTGATTTGAGGTTGAGTTTGTTAATCTATTGAAACTTACTAAAACTGTTATTTCCATATTATTTTAATTTATTGCCATGGTCACTATTTGCTGCTTGATGCCGATTTTATAACAGCAACTGGCCAATATCTATGCAATAAATCGCCGTAGTTGAAAGTAATGTGATAGAAAAGCTATGCCTTTCCCAGCGGCAATTTCTTCTCGAACTCATTCAAGCAAACAATTTCACTAGGCCAAATATTGGTTGATGTTCCAAACTTACGCAAGAAGTTTAACGTCAGTTGTGAAACAAAGTCGATCATCATCGCTTACGTTGTTTACCTGACGCCTTTCAACGCTTGTTTCAGCGAAAAAGTTATTTGACATAGAAGTTGCCAGGAATCGCTAACAGTTTGTTTAGAACATATCGACTCCAGCCGGCCCACCGATATGTTCTAAACAAACTGTTAGCAGTTCCTGGCAACCTTTTTCTATATCAAATAACTTTTTCGCCTGAAACAAGCCTCGTTGAAGGCGTAGGTGCAAAGCAAAGCGTAAGCACATTATTGATCGACTTTTTGTTTCTAACTGAGCGTTAGGCTTCTTATAGGGTAAGTTTTGGAACATCAACCAATATTTGGCCCTAGTGAAAATTGTTTGCTTGAATGTATTGAGTTCAGGGAAAAAAGTAATGCCATAGAGAAACATAAGCTTTTCTATCACATTACTTTTTCCCAACTACTGATATGATTTATTGCACTAAATAATAGCGGATTGCTGTTATAAAATCAGCATCAAGCAGCAAATAGTGACCATGGCAACAGTAAATTAAAATGTATAAATGCTAGTTTTGTAAAATTTCAATAGATTTAACAAACTTTTTCAACCTCAAATCAATATATTGATGAATTGCTGCTATCGCCAAAAAGGAACGAAAACGTGCTTAAGAGCAGAACCACAGAACTCTACACTTTAACACTTTACAAAATTTTTTGCATTTCAGGATCAACCACAGGATACAAATGCTTGTGGTATTTTTCATTTACATAAACATATACACTATTATATAAATCTTTCATGGGAATGGGAGGGACCATCAGGACACCCGATTGAAGCACTCTGGATGGGGAGAGTGGCAATGTCTATTTGTTTATTTGTTTATTTGAAGTAGACATCAACAGACCAAGTTTAGGTCCTAATGATGTTAAAAACACAAAAAAAATACAATAAGAAACGATTACATAACCTCTTAACTGGAGTCAAAACAAAAAAAATAAATAAGTAAAAATAAAATAATTAAAGCTATACACTATCTTAACTACGTGTGTCAATTGTTCTAAAAACGGTAGAAAATCTCCGACGAAGTGCGTTCCGCGTCAGATGAAAATCGAAAATGGACGCCACCCTATTGAAGGTTCGCTGCAATCCGTGAATAGCGCTATTCAACCCATAGTTGGTGCGGCGAAAAGGAAGCCTGAGCATAGAGTTGTGACGCATTGGCCTTGGTTGGACGTTGATGCTAATTTGTTGAAGGATCCTTCCGCAGTCGATTCTTCCTTGTAGAACATCTGCAGCAGTTAAAGCTCTACATACATCTCTGCGGACCCGCAGAGGCTCCATGTCGACCAACTGACACCGACTTTCGTAGCTAGGAAGACGAAAAGGGTCGCTCCAAGGAAGTCTACGAAGTGCGAACCGAAGAAAACGGCGTTGAATAGATTCGATTCGCTCGGCGCCATTATCATAGCATGGACTCCAGACCGCTGAACAATACTCCAGTGTCGAACGAACGAGGGAATAATAGAGCGATTTAAGGCAGTGAATGTCGCTGAAGTTCTTCGCAACCTTGAATATAAAACCGAGTGTCCTTGAAGCTTTGTCAACAACATACGATAAATGTTGCGTATACGTCAGTTTCGAATCCAGCTGAACACCTAGGTCTTTAACGCACTGCTTTCGTTCGATGGTTGTACCGAGAAGATGGTAGTTGAACAAAATTGGTTGTTTCTGACGTGAGAAGGTTATCACTGAGCACTTGGCCGGGTTGACCACCAACCGATTTAGAGTACACCAATGAGCAAAGGCATCAACCTGCGCTTGGAGGAAATGGCAATTGGCGGTTGAACAGATTCGCATAAAAATTTTCAGGTCATCAGCAAACGACAGGCGAGGCCCTCCAATAACATAGTGTACGTCGTTGAAGTATAAAAGAAATATCAACGGTCCCAGATGGCTACCCTGCGGTATCCCGGACATGGCGCAGAAACTCCTTGAACGTAGGTCACCCAAGGCAACTGTCAATTGACGCCCTGTGAGGTATGATCGAAACCATCTTAAAAGATTACCACCAACTCCTAGTCTGTCAAGTTTAGCGATCGCGATATCATGATTCAACTTGTCAAAAGCTGCCGTTAAATCTGTGTAGATCACGTCCGTTTGGCATCGAGCGATCATACCATCAGCGATGTACGACGTAAGGCACAATAAGTTTGTAGTTGTGGAACGCCCTGGTGAAAATCCGTGCTGGTCGTCACTCAACAACTGCTTGCAATGTGTAAAAGTGAGTTCTTAACGACCAGTTCAAAAAGCTTCGATACAGCGCTTAACGATGTGATTCCTCGGTAGTTGTTCACGTCCCGCTTGCTTCTTTTTATATACCGGAAACATGTCCGCCATTTTCCAGCAATAAGGAAATGTACCGCTAGAGAGGGACATCTGGAATATCTGACGAAGTGGATACAGAAGAAAAGCCATGTTCTGTTTCAGAAAAACCGACGGAACCCCATCGGGCCCGGGCTTAGCGAAGTTTTAGGTGTAATGCCGCGTTCGAGATTGATTCTGAATCCACATCAACTACGCTGAGTGTTTGATTTGCCAAGGGAACATTGCCGGCGGCAGCGTGAACAGAATGACTGGTTAACCTCTCGTCTTCATAAACACTAGCAAATTTTACCGAGAACAGATCGCAAATTTCCTTTTGAGTGCCAGCAGTTTCGCCATTATAGAACATGGATGAAGGTAAGCCTACTTCCTTACGTTGTTGATTAACATAGCTCCAAAAAGATTTCGGATGAGATTTGAGACGCCGTTGAACCCCACTCAGATAACGTTGAAAATGTGCACGACTGGTCCGTTTATACTCGTAGTTGAGTCTGCTATAGTGGCGTTTAAGCGACATGGTGCGGTGTTTCGTGAATCTTTTAAGAGCAGCCCTTTTAATCCGTTTTAGCGAGCGAAGAGCGTTCGTCATCCAAGGAACCCGAGAGTCAGTCTGAACAATCTTTTTTGGGACGTGTCTGTCAATGACATAAGCCAAGACGTGGGAAAAAGTTTGAGCAGCGATGTTAACGTCGGTCGAATCAAGAATGCTCTGCCAATCCAAACTAGATAAAACATCACCAATACTGCGATAGTCGGCTCTACGGAAGTCATATGAGCACAGTAGCAGGAGTGTCGACGAAGTCCTGAGCTAAAACGTCCTCGACAGCAACTATTAGAGAAGGATGGTGAGGGACATCCTTAACTATAGGCACGGGAGCTGTAGAGATGAAGGGAGCAATATCTTGGCCACTCACGAAGCAGAGATCTAGAGAGCGATTATTCTCATTCACCACGTTGTTAACTTGGAATAGAGTTGCGGTACTGTAGCTGTCCAGAAGCTGAATAGCCCCTGCGTGGAAAGAGGAACGTTCATGGTCGGGACGGAGGAAGCCGCTGTGAGTTGGAGTCCATGCAATGCCCGCTAGGTTGAAGTCTCCCAAAATAATCATTTCATCATGGAGGGCAACCGTATTCGAAATAGCAGAAACAGATCGGCAGTGCGCATCAATTAGGTCTAAATCTCGAGTTAGATCCGGAGGAATGTACACCGCACAAAGGAATAGATTACGGCCTCTAAGCTGAATTGCTACCCAAACTTGTTCTACGGTGATCCAGGAATCGTCTTCAACTGCACTTGCTTTCAACCTGACACTAACTGCAACGAGAACACCACCGCCGGTCAATTTCCTACTGTTGTTTGTGTTCCGATCGCAGCGGAAAACTTCGTAACCATCTCCAAAAACATAACTAGAAACAGTCCTAGAGTCCAGCCATGTCTCGGTTAAGACTATAATGTCGTAGCAATGATCCATGAACGCTAACCGATAATCGTCAATAAGGCCGTTCATTCCGCCAACATTCTGGTAGTAGATTACAAGGTCCGAATTCCGACGTTCAAGGTTTGTAGCACTGGGAAAGGAAATACTATCAGAGCGGGAAGTGTCCGTTTGTTGACCATACTTGCCGTTGCTTGGAATTTGGAAGACCCCGTCTCCCAACTCAACCGCAGGACCGGGACGGCTGCTGGTCGCTGGCAGGTAGGGCTCGACTGCGTTGAGCGGAATAGGGGCTTCCTCAAGACTAGCGGCAATTGTGCGTCCCGGTATCCTGCTTGCAAAAGTTGATCGAAGCTGGCTAGACGATGAACTGGAAACGACGAACAAATCAGGCAACGAATTGTTCGAATCCACAGAGTACTTGCCTGTAGTAGAAGTTCGGAAGCACCCATCACCCAACTCAAACACAGGGCCGGGACGGCTGTTGATCGCTGGCGGGAGAGGCTCGACTGCGATGAGAGGGATGGGGACTTCCTTAGAGCATGAGGCAAGTGTGCGTCCCGGTGTAGAACAAGGTCGATGGCTATTTTCATTAGTATGATCACCCGATCAGAAGCAATAGAAATGTTGAAATTGGTGTTGGAGGCAGCGCTGGAACACGGAAGCAGATCAGGCAAAGAATTGATCCTAATAGAAGCATACTTGCCTGAAAGTGATAGTTGGGAAACCCCACTACCAATCCCGACCGCAGGACCAGAACGACTCTGAAGGCAGGAAACAACGTCATTTTGATCACAGCAAACGCCAAGCGCGACTGGGTCAGGTGGCTTAGGGTTTCCCATAGTGCGACAGGCAGTGCGTTCTGGTTTACGATGATCCAACAAACAATCAGATCTCAGCATGCTGGATCCAGTCCGGAGATCGGAGTGGAAAATTGGGACGAACCCAGAGGAGAGATCACGATGGACGGCGTATCCATACGAGGTAACCATGAGTTTTCAACTCCCATTGCTAACAGTCAACTCCCCATTGCTAACAGTTTGTGAACAGAGACCGGGTTCTTCTTCCCGCCTTCCCGGGGCATCCTCATGTTAGAAAGCTCGCTCTTATGACCAATTGTTCAATCTTGTTGTTGGAAGGAGATTCTTTATATCCCTGTGGAAACGCATAAGTGATGTTGCCTATCGATCCACCCTTTTTGGCCCTTCATACAATGGCATGATTAGGATAATCAGTGGCTATGTTATTAGAAGTGTCGTAATTATGACTTGCCGAAGTGACATTTGCCACTTGGTGAGTTGAGAAGAATCACGTCGAAGTGACGTGACTCTCCGTTTGATTTGAGCAAAAGTGTCACGTCTCCCTATTCCTACTTCACCAGTGACAAAAAATTAACTGTATAGAATATCCAGTTAATCATTCAATTCTCGTCCAAGTGAAACCATCAATAGGAGCTTTGATGATAAGTTTATAACACATTTAATTTACATTCAATCGCTTCGATCGATGATGATTAAACTCTTTTTAACACCATACTGCCAGGCGGTGACTGACTGTGAGAGTTTACGGCGTATTTGATGGCTATTAATCACTACAAGCTCGGATGCTTGGATGAATTTTAATGTAAACAGTTTTGTCTGCGCTTTATGCTGGAACTGCGCGCTATTCTAGGAAACGTCACTTGAGATCAAAACAAGGAATGAATTTTGCTTACGGATTGAAAAATTACATTTGTACATATATTTTCCTGGTGTCTACCAATTCTCGAGGGATCGTAGGCGCCGCTTGTCTGAATCGAGGAACTGGTTTAAGCTTTGTAATCAACACACTCTTCCTTCTCCCTTATCAGACAGTTTGACTTTTGTTCGTAACGTTGTTGATTATAATTCCATCCCATCGCACCTCGAATGGGGGAACAAAAGGACCGCCACCTTCCTGTTATAGTTGATTTGAGTTTCATATAGCGAAACGATGTCGTCTACTTAAAACCATGCCTTCTGCGAAGCAATTTTCTTCTATTTTCGTGTTGCGACAATAGCAAATAGGGGTATTCAAGCTGTTTTTAACAGAGCATAACATAATTCTGACTGCTGTCATTTTAATTCAATCTCAGTCAGCCCGCTAGAGGATTCTATGTTTTTGATTAGCTGAAAATGAACGGTTTATAAATGAAACAATTTTGTGACATTTGTGTATTCTGCTCAGGAGAAAACCGCAGTTCAAAGTTGATTTGAATATTGGAAAGTGTAAGCTTCTGAAACTGAAAAAAATGAAATTGGTATTATTAATATTTTCCTAATTATATCCTAAAATGCAATATATATTTTTTGTTTTGAATAGCAATTACAGCTGTTTTCACTCAGATATTTATTTTACTTCACAAACTGTGATGGTATTTCCACCCTTTACTTTCTCTTGTAGTTTTCAATAATAGTTTAACGTGTTGTCAATGTGTATTATTCATTTTCGAATATTCGTTTCTTCACCAAATAATCTGCATGTTTATGTTTCAAATGTAAACGGCAAAAAAATCTGTGCCAAGACCCATGACTGCATTCGAGAACAAGCAAAAATATTCCGTGAAATTGAATCACGTAATCATGAACTAAATAACTAAATAAAGTGAAAAATCTTGAAAACTTGTATTAGTTTACGATCCGTTTTTTTACTATTTTCGGGAACGCTTTTTTTCTGTGTCCACATTCAACCCATCGATCTCAGATTAGTTGTTCTAACTTGCAGCTTATTGACCAGATGTAAGTTCGAACGATGGTAATTTTTCAGCTTATCTGGACCTACCAGCAGTTACCAGATCACCATTTATAAGGTGAATTTGATTCTATTAGATATATCTACGTTTGAGAAGCTGTAACTGTCAAATCATCTTAAAAGGTCCAAATCGGCTTCGAAGTATTACATTAATTGTTATTTTATATATTCTCCGTGTGAGGAGTAACGATTATGATGTTGAAGGAGATGTTCGCTCATCACCATGAGGCACCAAGAGTGAACAACAATGTTTTTTGGCTAGAATTGAAAGATATGAAGAGAAAGTTTTTTGATAGCTCCGCTAGTGTGCGGCAGGCTCGGAAACATAGCAGATGTTTTTAGGAAAATTGAGCGAAAAGGACATGTGTACAGTGGTACTCGAACCAACGACATTTTTGCCTAACATCCCACTGCGGGGTAGGTTAAAGCCCTTTTCGCTCAATTTTCCTACAGACATGCATTTTGCATGGTTCTATTGCAACTTTTATTTCAATAGTTTCGATGGGTGTTTGTACGGTGAATTTTTACTCGGGTGGCGCGGAATCTCTTTTTCATAATATGAAACCACCTAGTTGCTCTCAATAGATTCAATTGAATACCAAATGCAAATTACAGCAAATCGTATTTCTGTATTCATACACCTTCGCCTTGTCGATGTCGGTTTTATCGCAGGCATGATGCAGCAATCAATTTACTGAAAATTCGCATTGCACTTTCCTTCCTATAATAGAACACGATGGGAGGATTTTTCAACCCTTCAGGACCAGATATCCAAAATTGCAATGCGATGAAGGCGCAGCATCAAAGTAACACAATACCGGAAGAAACTTTCTCCTGGACATAGAGTATGATTGTACTTGCGTGTACTAGTTCTCAATGAATTACTGTGGTAATGCATTTAGAACGCTTAGTTTAGAGCAGGCCAAAAGCTAATTTTGATAAGCTTCAAATGCCAGGAAAGAAAAAAAAAATGTTAGCGCCTCGATTCGTGGCACAAAGCCTTGTTAGCAAACAATACATTGTAACGACATTCTAAGATCTAATTCTAAAATCCTTGCAGGCAATTATCATCGAGTTTCAGTTTTCTTGCTGAGTATATGTATTCAAATCTCTATAGCTATAGAATGGAACCAGTACTCGGTGGAAACTCGTCATATCTATGGACATATAATGAAACGCATCTGCTAGATGTATAGGGACTTTCCACTGGATGCAATGTTGCACTGTGCTACCGATAAAACCGGTGAACGTGCACAAATCTTCCACTTGTCCTGAAGCATAATCTTTAACAGATGTTGCCATTGGAAACTTCTCCAGACAACAACTCAATTAACATTCATTAGACCAGGGATCTAATTTCTTCAATTTATTAACACTGAGGAAAATAGCTACTCTTTGCGTGCAGATAACAGTCAATGCTATCAGAGGTATGAATGGATTCTGGTATATATCAATTTGTTTTTATGGCCTCTGGCCTCATATTGAGATTGAACAACCCAAGTGACCCCAAACTTATTTTTGGTATCTTATATGACCAAAACAGCGCAATAAATCGATCTATTTAAAACATCTTTAAGATCACACAAGAACTATAATTTTGTCCATCACTATGGCGTGAAGTTGAAATTGAGTCCAAAGTACATCTTGAGATTAGTCCCTCTCTTAAGAACATACATATCTTACACATGGGCTTTGTCAGCTTTATAATCGATATGAAAAATTTATAAAAAGTAATGGGAATTCATTAACAAACTCATCATACGCATAACAAACATTACTGTCAAATTCAATGTTTACATTTGCTAGTTTGACACTTGTTGGATTGAATTGTTGTGTTCATACATTTTTGCATTTAGTTTTACTTTTTAATAACTTGATTATAACTTATTGGTTGTTGTGATGCTGTAAACTACCTAGATAATGCATCGTCATGTCAAATGCATGTTATACAGTGCATCTTTAAAACTACTTATGCAACTTAAAAGATGTTGTTAAAAGATCGATTAATTGCGCTGTTTTGGGTCATATTTGAGTCGCAAATTAAGTCATATGTTCTACGAAAATATATGAGTGACTTATGAAAGGTACATGCTTCGTGACAACATCCTCTCAGCTTGCATATGACAAAAGATGTTATTCATTTCATTCTTAATACTATTGTATAACAAAATTTCAAGATAACTGACCAAAAAGATGTTTTTGGTGTTACTTGGGAATGGTTGTTCAGATTTATTCAGAATAGGCAACGTTTTTACGATTACAACTGTATTTCGGTTGAATTTTCGTTTGATTCGTTACAATTGCAATCAAAACGAAGAGAAATGTCAATAATTCTTTAAGAAACATCACTCTCATTAAACTCTTTTATAACTATAAAGTACGCAATTTCGTGGAAAACGGGGCTCGATTCCCTGTCTGGTCTAGGAATTTTTCGTTGAGGAAAATATCTCGACTCCCTGGGCATAGGGTATGATTGTACCTGCCACTCAATCATACTAATGCAAAAATGGTACTTGGCATCGAAGGCTATCAATTAATAACTGTTGAAGCGAATTTAGAACACTATGTTGAGAGCAAGCAATAAGCTAAAGAAGCAAAAGAAGAAGGTATGTCAAAAAGGGCATACTTTTTATCAATTTTATAATGTGAAGAATGCGTTGTTTGTACTCCCGTCGACCTTTTGAAAAATGTATGATGTAATTATCACCTCAATAAAAAAAAAGGTTATATGGATTTGTTTCTAAAAATAATACAGTTTGGATAAAACTAGTCATGTTTTGTGACATTGCTTCAATGAATGCTACTCTAAATACCTTTTTCCATTTTCATTTCATTTCATTTTCTTTGAGTCATTGACATGCTGCAAGCATCAATATTGAAAGCAAAAATAAGTCGACGTCATATAGCCCAGTTTTATCCAAGATGCTTTCTCGAACTGGCTGCGTTTCCATTGAATTAAATTAGATAACATTGGTGATCAACTAGTGGATGCAAGGAAATGGAACAGTACATCGACATTTTAGATATACTATTTTTTATGTATAATTTCAGGTCATCCATGGAGTTTCCAAGCTTTGAAAAGTAATTTTATAATTTTTTTTTTTTCTCGTGGCTATCATACATTTTCTAAACTTTTAGGCTCATAATAGATACGCAAATAATTCTACAATTGCAGTGGTACAACAATCTGCAGACATGTGTAATTTTCCATAAGAAAATCCCTTCACTATATTTTATATACTATTCTATATATTATTCCATGTTGATTTTACATTTTTATTACTATCATTACCATTTTTATCATTATTCGTATTTATTTGAATATTATTTTATTATTTTAACCACGGAGCGTATGGTACGGTATGTCCACGCATCCTTTCCTCCTGTAGATTCAAAATGCGCTGTATTCAAATCTGTTCACTTAACGAACTCATTTTAGTGAATCATCTTTGCGGTTAATGCAACGCAGTAGGTTTGGCTGTTTTGATGTTTAAAATATGTCCTTTGATATGCTGCAAGTTCTCAATATAGACAAAAAACAGACTGGAGTGTCATTCAACCCAATTATTTCCAGGATGCTTTCGTACTGGCTGCGGTTTCCGCTAGATTAGATTAGATTAGATTAGATTAGATTAGACTTTACTACCATTTTCTTTACAGACAAAAGAATCATAGGTCCAGTAGCAAACTAGACTTATCAAAAAAAAAAAATTAAATTAAATTTGTTTTTTGTTTATATTTATTTGATTTCCGTTTTTCCCACAAATTATTAAAACAGTGAATATTATTATTTTATTGTTCTAAGTATCAGTTATTTTGTGAAAATCTAAGAAAAATACAAAGTCTAGTGCATCAACCGTAAAAAGTGCAAACGTTGATCAGACGCAAATGTAGCCAAATCCGGATATTATTGTACGAAAAAATAAATGATAATCAAATCCTTACTTTTCAGATCTTAGGCTTTAATTGGATCGGTTCGTTATTTTGCATCTTACAAATACAAAAATCGTTTATTTTTTCTCACACCTAAATAGTTTAAGATTTCAGTTTGGAAGCCAGGTCCAGTTGTATTTATAGTTTAACTCATGTAACCACATTACATCATATATTTTCCCATTGATAATTTAAAACAATGCTGGGGATTGGAAGGGACCATCAGGGCACCCGATTGAAACTATTTGGATGGAAAAAGTGGGAAATTCCAACTCCCTATTATTAACATTTCGTGGATAAATGGCGTGCTCTTCTCCAAGCTCATTGGGGCATCTAGACTTGACAGCTTGCTCCATGAGCAATTGTTTGTTATGTTATTGAAATGAGATTCTTTTCTACCCCGTGGATATGTTTGGGTGAATTTGCCTATCGAACAACCCTTCATACAGTGACATGTGAGAGATTGTTAAACTTGATCAAATATAATGGAAGGAGAGCCTACTGTCATCGGGCTTAGCTTCCGTGCTACTATAGCTGGTAGACCTATAGCATCATCATCATCTCTCAAATTTACACGAACCTAAAACGGAACAATTAATTTGACAGATATATTTAAACATTACATACATACATACATATAACATGTTTGGTTTCATGAATTCTGGTAACTTATACACAGATAAATAGAAACATTGAATTTTCTGCGTGATCTATTGCATATAAAGGGAATGCCAGGATATTTCATCTGAATGTGATATTTCATGTGAATTTAAGCCAGATAACGCCTGAATATAGCCTGTTGTATGAAAGATTGCCAACATTGTGGTATGGCGCATGAAAGATTGCAAACAATTTCGTTGTTAACGCTTCCTTTGCATTGGAATTAAACGAGGGAAAAATTTACGCGCTTGTTAAAATTAATTATTTTTTTTCTGTTAACATAAAAAAAATGCTTCTCACTTTTATAAAACGCTCTTGTGGAATTTTCTAGACATCATATAATACATCATCGTGTACTTTAACAAATAATATACATACACATACACACTCTTATGCATTGGTTGAAATAGAAATTTTGCAATAGTGCATCTATAACATACAGTTTAGAGCTTGCAACACCTTCACTTTAAAAACGTTAACATCTAGGGGGAAGAAGCCATATGTTCCAAAATAACTTGTATCATAAAAACAATGAAACCCTATGCAGTAAAGGAGGACTGGCACTCAAAATAGGAATGATTATCGAAAAACAATTTCTGGCTTCCAAAGGAGGACAGTTACACTGCTTTATTCCTCACGTTTTAATGACATTCTCGATGGTTGATTAAATTAGAAACATGACCACCTCGCACACCCTTGCTTTTTCAAACAGTACAGTTGATGTTGGCCTTGTTTGTCCAGCACGTCTTCTCAGTGACATATTTCAAAAATGAAGGAAACGTTTTACTGCTGCCAACTAATAAACGGGGTTTTGTTGTTGCTAGAAAAATAAACTTCAATAAAATAAAAACTTTAATTGAATTTCATTTTAATCTTTCGCCCTCCACCGGCTTATGAGCTTTCCGAGAACGTTGCTGCCAACAGAGAATAATGCTAAAGTGCCTCCGAATAAGAAAATGAACTATTCTACCGTCTCGACAGTCGCAGGTCATCTTCATCATCATCGTAGTGCACATTATCATAGCAAACACCGCTCGTTACTCTCAAGTTGATGAGCATGAAGAAGTTCGTATCCTTTGCCTGGTCGTTCATGTTTTCATCCGTTCCCGTTATCATTATGCGCACAATACAGAAGAGGACACTTTCCGCTGGTGCTTGTAAAATCAACAAACCGCTCGAAGCACTTTTGTCTCTTCTGAATAAGTTATCCTCGCAATTTAAACTTTTTAATCCACTTCGAGGTGTCAGTTGGTGTGTGTAATTTCCTCTTGTGGACGGAAATGTCGTCATTATGTGGCTCCTGGAGATGCGGTTGCCATTGGGGAAAAACAAACACGTAGCGCAAGAAGGTGGGCCGGGATCAAAGCGAAGCATATCGTTCTTGATTGCAATCTCGTTCACTTTTTATTTTATTGTGTCATCATTTTTGGTACTCAGTTTGACATTGCTGACAAAAAATATTCAATCAATAATGCAGACCACAATCAAGGTTTCCATTTCAGAAAGTGCCGTTACTCGGGAAGGATCGGATGTGATTCAGTTTAAGTTTTCCAGGTGTATGTTGAAGTGTTGAAGCAAAAGAGGACAATAGATGATGATGAAAAAAAACTGAGTTCTATATGAATTTGCTTCTCGTATGTTTTCATATTCCAAGCATATAATCGTGCAAAAAAAAATGTATAAGAACCGGAACGCTCAGTTTGGTCTCATCAGAGATCAGGTTTGAGGAGGTTTGGATTTGTTCTGAAGACTTCAATTTCAACTCACAAATTTGTGGCGAAAGAAAAATAAATCAAGCTTGTGGTTTTTGGCCATACATTGATTACATAAATTTATTTTTATAGCATTTTCAGCGGAACTTTTTTTCTCTTTTTTAGTATTTTCAAGTTTTATGCTTCACAATGAGCTTATCGGTTACTGTACCCTTAGTGTAACGCACTTCCACAGTTTTTAAATGAGTGATTTTGATGATAGTAGAAGACATCAATTTCACATTTTAGGAATAAGGTAACGGGATGTTATGTTAGCCTAGCTCCTTGATTCGGCCTGTGTACCAAATATGTCATTATTTCGGCGATAATCAACGAAATCATGTTGCTATCAGGATGACCGATCTATTTCAAAGAAATTGAGACATAATCAATGAATTTATAATTGTTCACTTTCGCGTAATTTTCGATTTCCTTAACTTTTCAGACACCATAACTTTACTGGAGCTCAACAGATTATCTACACGCTCTTCGATTGATCTAAATTTGCCGAAATTATAAACCGAAAAATGCAGCCAAGATGTACAGAAAATAGTCACACGTTATAAACTAACAGGTCACATTGGTAAAATAGCAATGATTTAACATGAAAACCATAGACCCAATGTTAGGGACATATTTTTTTCTAGGTTCCCAATTATGGCCTGTCTTATGGAAAGCGTAGTAAAAGTGTTGTTATTGATAACATTTACAATACAAATGTCTGAGTTTTAGTTGAATATTTTTCATCTTAACACAAACTAAAGGAACAAAATCTGTGTAGAGCGAATTATAATGTTTTGATTGCCGAATGACCGCTAAATCATATGTTAAAACCATTTAAGTGCTTCTTAGTGTTGATTGTTAGTAAAATTGTTTGTTGGGTAGAGCGAAAACAGCTGGCAACGCCTTGAATCAGAAAAGTGGCAAAAAGCGTACATAGCTAACATTCAATAACAAATCTATCGAATGGGACGAATTTGCATCCATGAATAGACCCAATTTGATGCCTACAGACCGACATTACATCCATATCCCTCGAAAGTTTCTGACTTTATAAAATGCGTTGCGTAACTTTTCGTGATACATACTACCAGATGGGTTATTAAACATATCTTAGCAAGTGTATAGCTAGTTACATTTTGCCTCCAGCTGAAAAACTATATGAGTTATGATAAAAAATGTAATCGATTGTTGCATAAATAATCTAATCACACATGATTTTTGTTGGCACAAATCGAAGAAATAACAGAGATTTAATATGCTAATTCAAAACTTTAAAACTCGAATAACGTATGAGCTGCAATGCAGCATGCAAGTCACTCTAATTTCCTGCACAAAATGGTTATAGTGTATGACATTTATGCCAACAAATATGCAAGTTGTGATGCCATAGTGACCGTTTGTGGATTTTATCAACTTTTGCTTTAAAACAAATTCAATATTAACTTCCAATTATACCTTTTCCTTTACCTTTACCAACTATGTAGAAGCCTGGAGTGAAGTTTTTTTTCGTGCTAAAATATACATTATGTAAGAAACTTTTCAGTTCATTATTTTACGACATGTTGAAAGTGGTAATGTTTTGATTTCACCTTGTGGAAAAAAAGTATGCTGATCCTCTGTAGCAATACGTAAATAAATAATCAAGGACAAACACATAGATGCTCACCATACACTCAAATATTGCATTGTTCGTAAAACATCTCGATTTAACCTAGACAAAAAAAAAGTGAATTCGTTTGCGTAGGCTAGAAAATGTACGTTTCCGAGAGCGTGACTAATTCAAGCTTAAACAACATTAATTTCATTTCACCGGCTGAACCGCAGTCGTAACCTAATTACAAAGCTAATTATTTTATTTATCTTCTCTCTGTTCATTCGACAGACGTGGCCTGACTCCACCACATCGCGTCAAATCCATTTCGATGGCCACATTCACACAGGAGGAAATCGATTTTGTCCGGCAGAACGGCAACGACACATGCAGCACAACCTGGCTGGGCCTGTGGGATCCCAAGCGAGCCATCAAACAGGAGCATCGAGATTTCATGATCGATAAATATGAGCGGAAAAGGTGAGTGAACCAACTTTTTCTTCTGTTTTGTTCTATCCCACCTTCTTGTTATGCGATTAGCTACACGAGAACTAGTACAAAATCAATTTTTATCAATTTATTAGCGAAAATCATTTCTTATAATTTCACTAAAACTAAATGGATTCTTTGTTTTAAGTAAAAGTTTAAATTTAAGTTCAGTGCGCGCTTGAAGATTTGAGTGAATATTGTTTAATGTCCACTTTAAATTTATAAATGACGCTACTAATGAGTTTTTCCCACCCTCTCTACGCACACATTCAGGTACTACCTGGAACCCGCCAGTCCATTGAAATCCCTGCCATCAAACACCACCAGTTCGACTACTTCGCTGCCGGTGAACAACGGAATCAGTAACAGCAGTAGTAATCTTAGCAGTAGGAACGGTTCTGAAAATATAGTGCCACTGAAAACTATCACCCTGACGCCACCCACGTCTTTGCGGCTCAGCCGAACCAACTCAAACTCCAGCAGTGGACTAAACGGAAACAGCAGTCAGGCGTCGTCAGCCACAAGTTCCAGTACAAACCTTAAGTTTCAGCAACAGTTCACTCCAGACGATAGTAATTTTTTCAGTGAGCCGCCAAAAATCTTACCACCCACACCACAAAAGCACTCGAGCAATCACCATCAGCGATTGAATGGCACAGCAAAAGGAAGCGCTTTCGAGCGAAGTCAGAAAAATGGTCTACTGAGCAGTGCCAGCAATGGGAACGCCAACAGCAATAACATCAATGCCAACAAATTCACACCTGACTCGGACTTTGTGGCCGACTTTAGCAATGCAAACATTGTCAGCGTGAATGGTTCGGCTACCACTAGTGACGGACTGAAAAATAGTGGCAATCACAAGCTGAGCAATGGATTCAACGAAAAGGACCATTTATCCAACGGGCACCAGAATGGAAGAAACGCGAATCGACAGACGAACGGAGAAATGGAGAATTTTGCAGATTTTGAACACAACACAATCTACAGTGCGGCGGGTAAGTGTGAATTACCTCTCCTTGGCTAGTATTTGCACGTTGCCGATGGGGGCGGGCTTAATCTCCTGCTTCATAACGAAACGTTGGAGGCGATGGGCTTAAGACTGACTTTTGTGACTCATGACGTTGCACAATCAGTTTTGTTGTGGTTAAGCTTCCTCTTGGTGATGAAGCACTATTGTAGTGTCCCCAAAGATATAGTTTTAAGATGACAGCTTTATCTGGGGATTAAGGTAGAAAGAAAATAACCCAAATCTACTACCTTATGGTAAAACAGTAGTATATTCAACTCCCTGATATATGTTATCATATGTAAAGAATAAAATGTATTGTTTCACTTCTTTCCTTTCACTGAACTCTAATCTAAATTAGTACAAACAGGAACATATTGGTCTTTGCATTCAAAGGAAATTATTTTAGTCCTTATTATATTTATGTCTTGTTGAAAATGACAACACTCGGAATGAGCTACCGACGATGAGCTTGAAATAAGGAAAACATTGTTTGATGTTTTATATTCTCTCTATTCATTGGCAATAAAACAAACAATGACAACTGTAACCACACCGAGTACTTATATCAATAGTAATGAAGTAACTCGACATGCACTACAAAGGATCAAACTAATGGTCGCAGTGGTTTATGTCCGGAACTAAGGTGAAAAAATTCCAGTTCACGTTCGAAACGTCTTAGATCAATGAAAACATACTTGGGTGGATATACTCTTTTACAAACTGTACAAGTTTTAGAAAAACAAAAATGGGAAAAGAATTTAAATTCTTCTAATCTAATCTGATCTAATCTCACACTATCGCAGCCAATTCTTGCAGGCATCCTGGAAAATAATGGTTTATTGAATACATATTTTTTCTTGTCAACGGCCAGGTCAACTGCGTAGTATGTGCCGCAGAGAGGATTCCACGAAATAGAGCGATTCCAGAAAGATCTAAAATCGCTCTACTTCTACCAAACGCTTCCATGTAGAGTTAAACAGTGTGATAATTTGTACTTTATCGTTGAGAACATAGATGCTAGAAAGATTAGTTTATGCTCCTTTTGCCTGTGGATGAACTATTGGCATTTGAACCAAAAGAATAACATGTGTATTGTCTGTTTGCATGTCTTTCGGTTGTAGTCCTGCTACAATTGTAGATGGACTTGCATTATCATTGCCATGAAGAAAAAAAAAAATAAAATACCCGGAAATTCCATGGATGATCCAAAATTATATAAAGAATACTTACATTTTTCGTGGTAGGGTAAGATTTCAGCATGCTATCTAACCAAGGTTGGCTGCCTACATTACGTTGGTGGGACTGCCTCCTAAGGTATAGCTGACGAGATACAGGGTTTCTTACTCAGCCGCTGCACAGTGGGAAAAAAAGTGCCCGAAACGCGAAAGAATTCTATATCTCAGCTCGGAGGGGAACGATTTCGGTAAAAGTTTCTTTAACTTGAAGAAAAATTTCCAAGGAATCAAATGGACGTGGTCTCATTGGCCGCACGGAACTGCTTGGAGAGCAAATGAGCTCATTTTACCCTGGTTCCCTTTATATTTTCTTGTTGTTTAGAAATTTCTTTGCTCGGTGTGACTCAAGATCCACAAAATGATGCTAGTCGTATGTAAATTTTTTATGAAAATCGATTGCAGTTGGCTTCGTTCACCACACGGCTCTATGAATGAAGATATGGCTGATTTTACCCTGATTCCCCTAATATTTTCATATATTTCACCATTTTCTTTTCTCGGTGTGACTCAAGATCAACAAACTAATGCTAGTTCTTTGTAAAATTGTCTGGAGAATCGCTAAAAATTGGTTTCATTTACCACATGGCTCTGTGAACGTAGATATGGCTGATTTTACCCTGATTCCCTTAATAGTTTTGTGTTTATCATAAATTTCTTTGGTCGGAATCACTCAAGATCAACAAATTAAGGCTAGTCCTTTGTAAAATATGCTACAAAATCGATTAAAACTGGTTTCGTTCACTGGACAGTTATGTGAACGAAAATATAGTCGATTTTACCCCGATTCCCCTAATATGATTGTGTTATTCAGAAATTGCTTTGTTCGGTGTGCCTCGAGAACAACAAAATAAGGCTAGTCCTATGTAAAATGTCCAGGAAAATTGATTGGAGTTGGTTTCATTAACCGCACGGCTCTGCGAATAAAGATATGGCTGATTTTACCCTAACTCCCCTAATATTGTTGTGTTTTTCAGAAATTTCTTTGCTCAATGTGATTAAAGAACAACAAAATATAGCTAGTCTCATGTGAAATTTTCTGGAGAATCGATTAAAGTTAGTTTTGCTCACCACACGGCTTTGTGAATGAAGATATGGATGATTTTACCCTGATTCCCCTAATATTTTAATATTTTTCACGATTTTCTTTGCTCGGTGTAACTCAAGATCAATTAAATAATGCTAGTTCTATGTAAAATTCTCTGATAAATCGATTGAAAATAGTAATATTTACCGCCCGGCTCTGTTAACGTAGATATGGCTGATTTTACCCTTATTCGCCTAATAGTTTTGTGTTTATCATAAATTTTTTTGATCTGAGTTACTCAAGATCAACAAATTAAAGCAAGTCCTTTGTAAAATTTGCTGAAAAGTCAATTGAAATTGGTTTTGTTCACCGCACAGCGAAGTGTGAACGAAGATGTGTTCGATTTTTCGCCGATTCCCTTAATATGTTTGTGTTATTCAGAGATTGCTTGGTTCGGTGTGACTCCAGAACTACAAAATAGGTCCTATTTAAAATTGCCTGATAAATTTATTAGAGCTGGTTTCACTAACCGCACGGCTCTGTGAATTAAGATATGGCTGATTTTACCCTAATTTCTCTAGTAGTTTTGTGTGATTCTGAAATTTACTTGTTCGGTGTGTTGCGGAGTGTGTGCAACAAAAAAAGACTAGTCTTATGTAATTTTTTTTCCAGAATCGAATGTAGTTGGTTTCATTCACCGCACTACTATGTTAATTGAGGTATGGCTCAATTTTCTCTGAATACCCTAATGTTTTTGTGTTATTCAGAAATATCTCTGCTCGGTGTGACTCAAGATCAACAAAATTGAGTTACCTCCTCTTAAATTTCATCAATTTTCTTATATGGAAAATCGGACTTACCTGGAACGACAAATCCAGCCAATCAGCTTTTCGTTTAAAAAATCGATTGTATGGAAAACATTTCTTCAATGAAATTTGAATGTACGCATCCATACATCCACACTTCTATGCAATATATTTTCTTTCAATTGCACATTTTGCTGAACAAAATCAAAAACATTCTGTTTATTACAGTTTTTTAAATAAATATCCACAACTTCACGCTTTGAAAACATTTTGAACAAACTATCCAAAAAATATGAAAGATTTGCAGAACAAACTCTTTTGTGCCGAATGAACAGAACGAAAGATTTAAATTTTAATGGTGGTAATCTCCAACCGTGTCGTGTGGTGCCGCGTCGTCATACGAAAACACGTTTTAAGAGTTAACTCAGCTTTTGGCTCATGTTTTCTCAGTCTGGTTTCCTGCTCACTCATTTTTACACATATTTTTCTTTAGTTATGAAAATATTACAAACTGAGGAGAACAAGTAAACATGAATAAGGAGAAAAGCGGTCTAAGAAATAATTAGTCGTAAAGTAAGTTTATTCCTAGAACGTGTTTTTATATGACGACACGGTACCTCTTAAACTTCAAAAATTTCGTTCAGTTCATTCGGTGCATTCATTCATTGCCAATCCAAGGAAAACTAACCTTACTTTTTGCGGTAAGAGTTAAAGAGATAACAAGGAAAGGTACTATCGGTAACTGTCAAAATGTGAGTAAAAGAGACGGGGTCAATCAGGATGAATGCAAAGAAATTCATTGAATTAATTCGTGCCGTCAGCTGTTAGCACCTGAACAGTATAAAGAAGGCAGGAGACAGCATTTTCACGAATTCATTAGATGACGTTTGAGCGGTACCATGTTTACAAGTAATGATTTTTTTCTTTATTTCGAAAATATTTGGGGGAATCAGAGTTAAATGTGCCATATCTTCGTTCTAAGAGCCGTGCGGTAAAGGAAACCAACACCAATCGATTGTCCAAAAAAAAGTCCAAAAAACATAGGGCTAGCATAGTTTTGTTGATCTTGAGTCACACAGAGCAAAGCAATTTCTGAATTACATAACAATATTAGGGGAATCAGGGTAAAATTAGCCATATTTTCTACCTCACAGAGCTGTGTGGTAAACGCAATCATCTTCAATCGATTTTCTAGAAAGTTTTACATAGGACTAACCTTAATTTGTTGATATTGGGTTACACCGACCAAAGAAATTTCTGAATTAAAAAGAAATAATTTGGGGAACCAGGGTAATATGTGTCATATCTTCATTCACAGAGTGGTGAAACTAGCTCCAATCAAGTCTCCAGGAAATTTACATGGGACTATCCTTATTTTGTTGCTCTAGAAAATCACCGAACCAAAAATTTCTGAAAAACAAAGAAAATGTCAGGGGAATCAGGGTAAAATCAGCCATATATTCATTCACATAGCCGTGCGGTAGATAAAACTAATTCCAATGATTGGCCAGAAAATTTTATACAGGACTAGTCATATTTTGCTGCTGTAAAAACACATCGAACAAATAAATTTCAGAATCACACAAAAATACTAGGGAAATTAGGGTAAAATCAGCCATATCTTAATAAACAGAGCTGTGCGGTTAGTGAAACCAACTCCAATCAATTTATCAGGCAATTTAACATAGGACTAGCCTTATTTTGTAGTTCTGGAGTCACACCGAACCAAGCAATCTCTGAATAACACAAACATATTAGGGGAATCGGGGTAAAATTGACCATATCTTCGTTCACACTTCGCTGTGCGGTGAACAAAACCAATTTCAACCGACTTTCCAGCAAATTTTACAAAGGACTAGCCTTAATTTGTTGATCTTGAGTCACTCCGACCAAAGAAATTTATGATGAACCCAAAACTATTAAGGGAATCAGGGTAAAATCAGCCATATCTACGTTCACAGAGCCGTGCGGTAAATGAAACCAATTTCCAGCGACTCCCCAGAAAATTTTACAAAGAACTTACATTAGTTTGTTGATCTTGAGTTACACCGAGCAAAGCAAATTGTGAAAAAACCTGAAATTATCAGGGGAATCAGGGTAAAATCAGCCATATCTTCATTCACAGAGCCGTGCTGTGAACGAAACCAACTTCAATCGATTTTCATAGAAATTTTACATAGTACTAGCATCATTTTGTTGATCTTGAGTCACACCGAGAAAAGAAATTTCAAAACAACAAGAAAATATAAGGGAAACCAGGGTAAAATGAGCTCATTTGCTCCCCAAGCTGTTCCGTGCGGTCAATGAGACTACTTCCATTCAATTCTTTGGAAATTTTTCATTTACCGAAATCGTTCCACTCCGAGCTGAGATATAGAATTCTTTCACGTTTCGGGCACTTTATTTCCCACTGTGCGCTGGAGGACAGACCTCCTTGTTGGAAAGACGCTCGACACGCACCTCCTCAATCTAGCTGAAGTCAGAAGGACAATAGTGCCAAGGCTGCACTACCAGCTAAGTACGCAACCCTTATCTGGCGGTCGTTGTCATCTCTTGACCCGTGGAAGCATGAGGTAGGAACTTGTGAAGACCAGAGCTATGTTGCGGGGACGCACGCTCCATACAGTTGTCGACTCACCATTTTGCAGCCCGAGAAAACAATTCAAATTCTTCAGCCTAAGAACCCTCCTGTAACCAAATTCTAGTATACTTTTTGAAACTTAACGAAATTAGTGAGAGAAAACTATTGGATAACCAAAACTCCTAGAAATCTAATAGCTTCCATTACAATATTGTTTTATGCGGAATTAAACGTTTCTTTTGAAAAAGATTTAAAAAATGACGCACGTGTATAGTTGAAATCACTGCAGGGAGCAGCGTTTGTTAATTTTGTAAACGGGTGCTTCGGGAAACGTGCATTTGCAACATTTCTCACTCCGTACGGAGATAATAAAGCTTCAGTTTTGTTGAAAATCTCTTAAGTTCCTCCTAAAAGTCTGGACATAGAAGAACAGATATGTAGTTCATCTAACCTCTCAATTTTTGCGGGAAAAAGAATTTCGAGGCTTTATATAGATGAACGATAATTTCAACTTTAAAATCCAAAGACTCTACTCGAAAAAAATGCTACTCAAAAGTAATCGCAAAAATTTCATTTTAGTTGGATTTTCTTCAATTTCAGGGAATAATCTACAACATTATGGTTAGGTTTCTACTTCATTGGTTTATTGAATCTCCTATCCGTGACCGAATGCCTACCCTTTGCTCTTGACACCACCAATAGTGGGGCCGACTTCTTCTGATGCTTATCCCTCCGTACTCGAATACTTTAGGTGTTTTACGAATTTCCGTCTTCATGATGTCACAAAACTTCTCAATCGGACGAAGCTCCGGAAAGTTCGGTGGGTTTGAGTATTTTGGTACAAAAACTACATTGTTATCTCTGCACCAGTATAATGCCGGCTGCGCGTAGTACCAGCATGCGGAATCCGACCAAAGTAGTGGCTCGTCTCCTTGAGACCGCAGGAAGAGCATCAGGCGCTTCTGGAGGCACTCGTTTCAGTAGATTTGCCCATTCATGGTACACGCCTTGATGTATAGCTAGCCCATCTCTCCACTCCCACAGACGTTAAAAGAAGAATTTTTAGACGAATTTGTCGACCTTCTTCTTCCTTACCTCCTAAAAAACGGCGAACCGATATGTGGCAACGTGAATCTTTTGCCCCGGCAAATGTTTCCGCCTTGATCTAAGTCTCATCGTTCATCACGACGCTCCTCGGTTTCGTCAGCCACTTGGACAGCTTCCTGGCGCGGGTTTAGGCGTACACGTGGTACCGTGTTTTGTTTTGAGTTGTGGTTTCCTGACCTTGTAGACGTGGAGGCCGGCACGTTTTACCACTTTTTCGACAAACCAAATAGAAACCTCCGCCTTCTTCGCTACATCGCGGATCATAAGGTTCCGTCGACGCTTGAACAGATTTAACACTTTCCTTGCCTTTACCGGATCAGCTGTCTTCGGTTTTCTGTCGCTTCTCGGTCATCTTGGTCCAATTGAATGACTTTATCACCCGGGATACCGTCGAATGGCGGAATCCCAGGTGTTTTCCAATCCTTTTGTGAGACGCAGTCGGATTTTCCGCGACGGTGCACATATTTTTTTCGAGTCGATGCCATCTCGATAACCACTTGACAGATTGTGATAAACTACCTGCCTACTTTCAGTTATAATTTCATATTTTTTTACGGACCCTCTAAAAAGTTACAAGCTAATTATTGTATCTCGAGTTCAGTCTGCATGCACCAAAGTAACTAAACGATCGAAAAGTCAAAAAATGGCACCGTGACCATGCAATCTCAGGATGTAAATAGTAATCTTCAGAGTACAGAGATATGCGGACATTCAATCCGACGGTTTGGCAACGGTGTTCGTTTTGTTTACAAAGGCTGCCAACACTTCAGCAGAGTAAAATGCTACAGCTTTGTGCGTGACTCTGTCGTTGTCAGCTCCCATTGTTGTTTTCATTTATAACGTATAAGAGTTTAATTATGAGTGTTTAGAAAATTATCAACTATGAAGTGTATTGGAAAGTTTTGCATTTAATTTTTGATTTTTGAAGCGTAATAAATATAAAACATTTATACTAACTCCATTGCAATACTTAGCAATCGAAATATTCCAGCAAACAGTAAACATGCTTCTTTGGCTCAGATTTTGACAGTTCCCGCTGCTCGATTGGCTCAAGATGGCCGCTTCCGCATATCTCTGTACTCTGAGGTTTACTAGATGTAAATATAGGTAACTATCATTCTTTACACACTGGCAAAATGTTATCTAACAATGAAAGATTTTTTACAGAACGAAAGTATTTTTTTCTTTTTAAACCTGTGTATAACTGGTGTAACAAGGTGTATAACTTAAGTTATAAATGAAATTCTGTTACTATCGGTTAAACATGAAAATCAGGACGCTTCAAACTGATATCAAAATCAGGACATGTCCTGCTAAATCAGGACGGATGGTAACCCTACGTTAGAAGATAATATTTTTTCTCGTGAATTTATCTCTTTCTCTTTCATGTATTCCGTTTTTAACACATCAATTACATTCCTGCAAGCTTCAGCCTTATGCCTGATGTGCATCTCCACTGGTGTTTGAAAGTTGTTTGCTACGATTTTAGTGGCGTTGACGAAGCCAACAAGTTGTGCGAACTTTCTGAAAATTGCACCACTCGTGTCTATCTTCGCCTTTCGGATCAAACCATTCAAATCAATGTAAACCAGCAAACGTGGCCGTCATCTCAATTCGTATAGGAATAAGATTGAACGGCATGACCTATCATACATTGAGCGAAACAACAATCGCACCATCATATTTTCTAATATTTTCAGAATTTTCGTACCGATTATGTTTATGAATGTTAGTACCAACGGTTTCGCCTCGAATCAGTTTATTTTGTAGGTAATGTTTTGGAACATTCACACTTAAGTCGAAAAACTCGCTGCACAACGAGTGAAACAGAAATAGCACCACCCTATCTTTTAATGGTCCTGCCTTAGCTCAGTCTATAAAGGCGCGGCTACAAAGCAACACCATGCTGGAGGTGGCTGGGCTCGATTCCCAGTCTAGTATAGGAATTTTTATTTAAGGAAAATTTCTCCACTCCCTTTAGGCATTAGAGTTTGATTGTACTTGCCACACAATCATACTAATGCAAAAATGGTACCTGGCATAAAAAGCTCTCAATAAATAACTGTGGAAGTGAATTTAGAACACTGAGGGCATCTTCAGCGGCGATCTATTTTTAGATCAACTTTATACCTGATTTGCATCAGCGAAACTTGAATTGAACTAACTAAAATAGACCAACTTTGCGTTCCCCGCACCGGTGTTGTATTTCTCTTGTTTCTTGTTGTTAAACCCGCCAACACCTGTCATCCTGTCGATCATTCAACATCAGAGATCGCAGGTTTTTCACAAACATTTTGCCATTGATTAGTTTGACCAAATAATGTTTAATGCCAGTAGTGCGTCGTTGCTGACGACAAAGAATATTTGTTCTTTCATTTGGCTGAAGGTGAGTGTGTGAATGAATGCATGCATTTCATTAAAACGATATTAGATAATGCTGATTTGTAGTTTGGCAGCGGATAAACAAGAGTCGAAACGGAGAGGGTCACATCCTGGATGACGCCGCAACGTCGACCGTGATTTCCGTTAGCGACACGCAAACCTACAACGAGGAGCACTTTCTGCGTTTCCGCATGCCAAGGGAGGTGTTCCTGAACATTATGCTACAACTAGATTCAACAAGAGGCTTCTCCAAAGTTTATCTGTATGAGCTATTTGCAAGTGCTTATCATGACCAATCTATCAATAAACAGATTCGGAATCTCGGAACCTCTAGTCAGCATACATTAATTGTTATGTTATATATTCTCCGTGCGAGGAGTAACGATTATGATGTAGAAGGAGATGTTCGCTCATCACCATGAGGCACCAAGAGTGAACAACAATGTTTTTGGCTAGAATGAAAGATATGAAGAGAAAGTTTTGATAGTTCCGCTAGTGTACGGCAGGCTTGGAAATACAACATGTTTTTAGGAAAATTGAGCGAAAATTGAGCGAAAAGGGCATGTGTACAGTGGTACTCGAACCAACAACATTTTCGCCTAACATCCCACTGCCTAACCTACCCCGCAGTGGTATGAATAGCTTTCAATTCACGTTAATTATTGAACTGGGAAAGTCGGGAAACGTATATATGGAACGTTCATCAAAGGTACCCCCCCCCCCCGCCCCGTATAAACTATAGACACTGTATATAGACCGGACAACGCAAAATCATACAATCTGACAACCCTAAAATATGTCATAGATTTGAGCAATTGATCTGGCACCACTTGTATTTGTACAAACTTGAACTAAACAGCGCAATAGGCAGATTCGGTTTCGATGTTGGTAGTTTGTTTTGATTCCGTTTGAAGATATTCATTAAAAAGTATAGTGAAAAAGGCAGTGTAATAAATAATTATTTGGAGTGAAATTGTGGCAATAACTCGCGATGTGAAGTGAATTCTGTGGGTTTCTTTCAGTTTCCAAAGAAAGATAATATAAGGCAATAAATAGAACACCGAAAATACTTACATTTACTGAATATGGAAATATAAAATCCCTTATTTGTTCATTTGTCAAAACAATACTTGATCACAATACCTGGTCCTTTAAGATGAATCAAAAGGTGACAGTCCGTTTGGCTGCATTTTTTGACAGGTCGTTTGGCTGCATAAGACAATTGTTGTCTATATACAGTGTCTATAGTATAAACCTCCCTAGTAAGTTTTAAGTCTGTACGACATAGTCGAAGATGGTGTACAATAAATAAATAAATAATGTGCTCATTACACATATTCCATTGACGAAAGATGAAAAACTTGCCTAATTTTCGAATGCACACTATTACTACACAACCTGTACTATCTCTGTATTTCTGTCTGTTTCTTTCTCTCAAAACGCTCAACGCTTGGAAATGCTACGGTTCACTGACATTTGCACACATTCAGGAAATGCGACTAGTGGTGCTTTCTTCAGTAATAGTAATAGCATTGACAACAGCACGACAAATAGCAGCAGTAGTACAACGAGTGTCAACAGTATAAATAACGATGTATTCATCAACAACTACAGTCTGCTGAATAATAACAATAGTGCCAACGTTGCCACTAACGGCTGCAACGGTGTAGGAGGGAGTGTTTCTGATCTTTCCAACTTTACTAACAGTCAGTTTGCGGCATTCGGTGATTACCAGAATAATGCTCCGAACTCCTACGCTGGTACCTCGCTCTGCAATGGGACGGCTACCCAACGTACAAATGGCTACAACTATTTTCAAAACTATCAACCTGATATGGGTTGTAGCGGTAGTAATAGTCTTAACTTTACCGCATCGGCTCATAATAGCAACAATAATAATAACAACAACAACAACAACAACAGCAATAACATTCAGTGGAATCTGTGGCAACAGTTCGATCAGTGGCCACCACATGAGCCTCAGCCCATGTTTGGAAGTATAGGTAGTTTGAGCTGCACTAACCAAAGTCAACAGGCATCAGCTAGTTCAATAAGGTCGCACCATCATCAGAACCAACACCAGCAGAATCAACAGCATCACAGCTCAAATCAGAATCGATGGAGTAAGTGGTGTCGATGAGTGTCTGTTTTTGTAGTTAGCATTGCCCCTCAGGCAGGTTGCTTTTAAGGCTTTGTTCATCACCGTAGTTGCATACCTGTCCCATCCCCAGGCGTGTTCTTTAGATTTGGTTTGCTTTTATTGCATCTTTCGATTCGATTGCTGATTCGACCCATTAAATATTCAAGTTTTGTGGATTTATGTTCTCATGCATCAGTAGGTTCGGCTTTTTCACGTGTCAGAGCATTTGTTGAGCCGCATTAGTTAAATGAGCCTTATCATTTCATATGTTTATCGACAGTCATATGAACCATTTCATCTCTTTTGCTATAATTAGCACCGTTAGAATTGTTAGTTAGATTATGCGTGCTCCGAATTTGTCTGTTTGTGATGTTATTACAGATGGATATTTGTTTAGATACCTGCACATTGTGTATTGACAATAATCACTAATTATTTTTTAAGGTATAGACAACCGCAAAAGGTATTTCCGTGATTCAAAGGCAATTCCTTACACACCTGTTTCAATGTTTCTTAATTTTTGCATGGTTTTTAATAGAGTAGCAACTTAATTGCTTTCACTTTTGTTTGCAAAGATTTCCGTTCACTTATGTTGTGTTTAGATATATTCTGCATGAGATATTATGTCACAATGCGTAGTTTTCTAGAGAAGATAAGAATGCAATTCATTTCTTTCTTTTTTATTGACTATTGCAATGAACTCACTGCCGGCTTTCAAATAAGCGCTCTAGACGCTATTCCACTATTATTAAAAAAAAAAACTCAATGCCAGTACGATTTTTGCATTAGTATAGCGGTAGGGAAGTATAATCTTATTTCGGGAAGTAGCTACAAATCAAGACCATACTAAAAGTGGCTAGGTGTGATACACATACCTAGTCACTTTTTAGGATGGTCTTGATTTGTAGCTACTTCCCGAACTAAGATTGTGTATCCGGTTTTCGGAAATGCACTGTAGAGTTATGCCGAACACACGTCTACTCTTCTTGACGGTATGAATGTAACTGTCTGTTCTTTATTCGTTATGTCTTGTTCAATGTATATACATGTCAAGGTACACACTCAGATTATTTTACATAAATCTGTAAAGTTTTACCGAATTCTCAACAGCTGAACGTTCGGTAGTCCGATTTTACGGATTTCGGTAAAATTTTACGAATTTGGTAAAACATTACAGATTTCTGTAAAAAAAATCCAAGTGTGTATAACTGTACTAATGTAACCAAGAGGAATTATCAACAATATATTATTTCCTAAAGGTGCACTTGCTAATTATTATTTATTTAGACCGCAGTATGGCTCCTGGGACATTTTCAAAAATCCCGGACATATATGATCGTACTAACCACAGAATTATACTGATGTCAAAATGAAACAGACGTCCAAAGCTATTTATACGATCGGATATCGCCTAAATCATGTCTGTGGTATGTAAGATTGTAAACAATTTCGTTGTTTACGCTTGATTTGATGTATAACTGAACTACCGGAAATTTTACGTGCCTGATAGATTTTTATTTCCGTTGTAACAGTGATAATAAACTCCTCCCTTAGCTCAGTCGGTAAAGGCGCGGCTACAAAGCAAGACCATGCTGAAGGTGGTTGGGTTCGATTCCCGGTCTGGTCTAGGTATTTTTCGTTAAGGAAAATTTCTCGACTCCCTGGGCATAGGGTATGATTGTACTTGCCACACAATCATACTAATGCAAAAATAGGGGTGGGTGGTTTAGCATATGGATGTTTGCCCGAATGGACGTTTGGCCGAATGGATGTTTGGCCAAATGGACGTTTGGCCGAAAATTGTCTATTAGCATAAATGTATTGCAGAGAAAACGAAATAAGAATAAAAAATCTAATCAAACGCATTAGATCTAAAAAAGGAAATAATGAACCAAAAAAACATTCCTGAACGTATCAGATAGCATCCCGATATTCTAGACTTATTGCACTTAGAGTTTATCATTCTAATTAAGTTTCAACAATATCAATTCACTAAAAAACGAAATTTTGATGTGCAAAAATTTAAAAAATGGTATTCGGCTATTTGCCCATACATATTTAGGTGGAAATATGTATTATATAAAATAGCTAGACAGAATGGGTAATTATTTTTTTTAATCTTGAAGATAAATGCAGTTCCTCCGAAATATACCTTCTTTTGATTCTTTGCACATGGGCCTTCTATGACGATACATATTCCTGTATTCGAAAGCAAACTTCTAAATCAAGCGCTTGCCAGGTTTATCACTCTTTGTGAAATTGTTCCTTCTTTCAAACATGAGCAGTTCTTTAGAATTTCACTGATCAAACAAATGTAATTCTCACTTTGAGAAATTTTGAACCGTAATAAAATTGCATCTTTCTTATTTTACTTTTGAGACGTTGTTTGGAATCAAATGATTAAAAGACATCTGGCTAAATGGCTTTGAACCCCAAAATTACTTGGAATGGCATTTCACAGTAGAATCTGATTTTAAATTTCGACTTTTCTCAAATGAGTTATTCGTCGTTTTGAGCAAAAGTTACAATAAACTTTCTCAGAAAAATCTAGCCTCAAAATGACTGACGATTGTCAAAACATGGTGAGAGATAATATGATCAAACTAAAGCAAAACAAATGGGACAAGTATATGAGAATTTCAAAATTTGAACGAAGAAATAAATATACATTGACCTATTTTATTTCAATATCACGATCAAATCTATCTAAGAACTTATGCCTGCCATGGATTAGACAAAACGAGAAATATTTTGTCTACACTTCACCTCGCGCATAGTAAACTGAAAGAGATTTCAGCTCTGGCTTATAACGACTGAAAGAAGCTCCTTTGATGCGCACCAAAAACTTGAGCCAACCGTCACAATCCCGGTGTCCGTTGACCCAAAAAAAGGTTGTTAGCTTGATTCTCTCCGCATAACCAAAGGTCCGGGATACGATAATATTCTTGAAACGTCCATTCAGCCAAACGTCTTTATGCCAAACGAGGTATCATCTGCAAAAATGGTACCAAGCATCGAAAGCTCTTAATTAACTGTGAAAGTGCATTTAGAACACTAAGTTGAGAGCAAGCAATAAGCTAATTGCGAAAGTATTAAGCTTGAAATGCTAAAGAAGAAGAAGAAGTGATAATATACTAGATGAATTATATGCTCAATGTTAACAACAAGCTAATGATGCAAAGAAGGAAATTAAGGCTTATTTTGTAGATCCAGTTTTTGACATGATTAGTGTGGTTTTTTTTCGAGGCAGGAAAGATGTATTAGCTTATTTTTAAGAAAAACGAAAAGCAACTGTATTATTGGATAGAATAGACTGTTATTTAACGCTATGACATACGGAAATGTTTAAACAAAAGGACGAAGCCAAAATAATTTGAAATGGTGATGGAAATAAACTGTATTGTGATATATACATATTGACATTTTACATTTTTCATTACGGCCAAATTGAACACACACAAAAGTCAACCGTCATGGGAGAAAATCTCACGACATTCCTGTACCGTTTCTTACAGGCAACGAAACATTTCTGATGTTGCGACATAGATTTATGTCGCTCAGAATTTCGTTGATTGCTGGCTTATTACTGCATACAAATGATGTTTATTATATGAAATCAAATTATTAGAATGCGTACTAACAACCAGCAACCAAAGACTACTAAACAAGTGCGTTTTTAATGATGCCATTAAATACAGTCACACGCCATTTTATAAACTGTTCGAAACTGTCGGCAGAAATAGGGCGGTCTATTTTCTTTTTATTTTCTTGCCTTTGCGTTCGCTAGAACTGTACACACAAACTGTAGCTGGTGCGTGGGCCACAAATTTTGCAGCAGGTGACTGTTTTGCAAAAACTGATAACTGGAACAAATAGGTCACGGAAGTCTTCAGCCTTCAGGAGGTCTTCCGAGATTTCGTGAAGCTTACTTTATTTTCAGCTCTAGTCGCATTTTACTTTTTGGAACATTACACGAGCCGCCTCCAACGGCCGAATTCTCAACAGCTGAACGTTGGTAATCCGTTAATTTTTTTATAGATAACTGTAAAATTTTACCGAAATCCGTTTAATTTAATATTCAATACAGCTTGTGTGTGAGTCAATCAAAGTTTTTATTAATAAGTCAAATTCTTTTTCTTCAAGTTCAGTTAATACAGAATACAGGAGAAATATTCAGCTAAGCTTCCTTTTTACCGTATGCGAATTGTCGGGTTTTTCGTTTAACACCTGCCATAAGATTTAGTGCAGTCTCCTTGTCCACTTTATTCGCCGCAGAACGCCAGTTTGGCTTGAACTGTTTCTCGCTCACAACAGCTTTTTGAGTCTTTTTAAGGTACCGCTTGACGATGGCCAAATATTGTTCGATTGGGCGGAGCTATGGCGTGTTGAGAGGGTGCCTGTCCTTGGGCACCATTTGGACGTTTTTGGCAGTATACTACTCTATGGCCTTTTAACCGTAATGGCAAGATGCCAAATCCGGCCAAAATAGAACGGAACAATTGTGTTGCTTCAGGAAAGGCGGAAGACGTTTTTGTAGGCACTCGCTCAGATAAATTTCCTGGTTGCCGGTTCTGGTTGCAATGTAAACGTTGCTCTTCAAGTCATAGGTACAGATGGCCTGCCACAGCAGATATTTTTTCGCAAATATCTGCCACCTGCCGTCCGGTTGCCGTATAAAATTCCTGTCCAAGAAGCTGTTTAAAGGCTGCCTTGAAGTAAGTTTCATCGTCCTGTACCGCGCAATCAAACTTCGTCGGCATCGTCTTGTACAACTTTCGGGATCCTGCTGTGGCCGACGTGTTTTGTTTATCGTCGCGATTTGGAGTTACGACTTTCTTGTAAGTCGACAGTCCAGTTCGATGTTTAGCTCTATTCACGGATGAAGGTGCCACTCACAGCTTCTTTACGACACTTCGGACGGAGAGGTTGGGGTTCCGCTCGAAACAGCGGGCAACTCTTTTCGTCGTCGCTGTGACCTCCGGCTTTCGATTTCCCCCCGATCCAGCTTTCCTGGCTGTCGATAAACGTTCATCGAACACTTTTAGTACGTTGGTAACAGTTGATTAAGCCACATTCAACAATTTCGCTAACTTCACTGAACCAAATAATCTTACGAATTTCATAAGGTTCAACTTTTGAACGATGCTTTGGAATTTCATAAGGCTGAATTATGAATGGATTTTATTCCACTCGACGTTGTTATCGTACGCCTTTAAGCTTTCCATATTACAAGTGTTGATATATACTAGTGGGCAAGTCACTGGACCTATATCCTCAACGTCCAAGGTTCGAATCCAGGTTGCTCCATATTTTTATTTTTTCAACATCATTATATTTCATAAGATATATTTATGAGATTCATACTGGTTTCTTATAGCAAATAATCATAATGCAATCTTATAAATATCGAAAGTTTATTTTGCTGAGTGTTGGCGTGATTTTCGCCATACACGTGCAAAATTTTGATGCTTTGCTTCTCTTCCTTCGACGACATTTTGATAACTGAAGTGCTAATCTCAAAATCAACATAGAGGCATGATGCTACACGCACACATCTTCAAAATGAGGGGTGTGCAAAATTGTTTAATGTACGATGAAAGGAAATGCGCCAAGTTTAAGTCGACGAAATTTTGATCGAAACATTTTGGGGATGGGGAGGGGGTTGTCAAGTGTCCACGATCCATACATTCTATTGAAAAAATATATATGAATGATTGTCCACGCCCCCGTTCAGAAATCGGTAAAATCCAGTCCATGGGTATTTGGATGTTCCCTTATTAGATTGGTTGCAAAGTAAAAGCAAAACTATGGTCTCCTGTAACGAAAATATCAAATAGTTGTAATCACCATACTTATTTCCGAATAAATCTCAACTGCCAATCAAGAAATAGGGTTACAATCCGCGGTTCTCAACTATCGCACTGTTCTCTGGGACCCACGTCTATCACAAAAAAAAAACATTTGTTCTAAATAAATGATTATCCTATCATAGAGTGACCCTACCCATCCTAGATAAGTTAGCTGAATTTGAAACATCCGAGCAACAACTAAAAATCTCACTAGAAAAGTAAGTGAAAATTCACCGAACGGACCACTCCCAATTCTGGCACGATTTTTTAAAATTATGTATCTGTCATTTTTTCAATAGCATTCTAATATGTACTTAGGCTTATTAGATTTCTTTGTATCTGTACAGTAGAAGCTGTCATGTTTTAAGCTTATAGAATATTCATCTTATGTTTGAAACGGCATTTTAAAGTTTGCGATTTTTATAAACATTTTCCAAATACATAAAATATAAACCATGTATGAAAAACCAAACTCCGATGTATTTTACAGCGATGACTGATTTGCCTCTCATTTTCCTTCTAGGTCTTCCGATATCTGGTAGTGCAAAAACCTCCACAGCGCATAGTTCAGCGACGCCGTCCGTAGATAGATACGCTGCCTTGAAAGATCTAGATGACCAATTCCGGGAAATAAAGTTTGAAACCGAAACAAACAACAATAACAATGCCCACGATAACAGTAGTGGTACTAATGGAAATCATACCGGCGAAGTACGTCAGGGTAAGAGAATAATCATTATCACGTTAACCCGCCTTTAATACCTGAGCTAAACAAAATTCTACGCTTCAGTTTCCACAGCAAATCCCTTCAAATCAGCAAATCCGTTCCAACAACAGCAACAACAGCAACACCAGCAACAATCGTCACAAACATCAAGCTGGACCATTCCTGGATCTACGCCGCCAAGGACTGGAGCGACCACCAACGGTTTCTATGCAACATCACCGTATCAGAATGGGTTCGTGCATCCGCATCATCTGCTGAATGGCAATGTGTCGAACGGAGTCGGTTTCACCAACGCCTTTCACCACCATTCGGGTATGACAGGCACTGCTCCTGTAGTACCACAGTTTAACGGTACAACTCAAATGAATCACTTTGGGCATTTCGGCAATCCTTTTATGGTAAGTTAAATTCAGGTCGCATTTTTGTGTGTGTCTGATAAATCTGCAAACAATTTGATTTTTATTGTTTCTCCACACAGGCCGCAGGTGCTACAACCGCAACGTCCAAATCGAACAATCCATTCTTATGAGTATTCTTGTAGGACGACAGAAATGCCAGCAGTGGCATCATCCTACAGCCAAAATCCTAAGCATATACAAACATATATATATGTAGGTAACCTACCTACTACACCTACAGCATAGCAGTCGAATATGGGGTTGTACATTGCAGTTTGTCTCTAAGAATTGAAGACTTTTTAACCGTGCTTTTTATTCCGACTAGTGTGTAGTGATGGAAATATAAACGTATATTTTCATTGCACCTACTGGAATACCGTGGCGGACATGATTTCATCAGAACAAAAAAAAACTTGGAGTGATATATCGTTTTTAGCTTTAGACCTAGAGAGTTTTTCGGGAAAGACTCTGGAACCAACACAGAATCGAATTGGCGGAGCGTAAATTCGAATGTTTGTAAATCTGTATATTTATGATTCTGTTTTAAACGCGTGATTTTGGAATATACACAGACAACATCCGAGCGATAGAATAAATAATGTGAGTTTTCTTTGTTTTATCAATATACCAATGTAGGTACCATTTAAAGCCTGGGTGGTTCGAGTGATAGTACAGAGAAAAGGATAGCCAACGTGCCGAAAAATTGAAGTGATAAATTCCATTAGGTACGCGAAGGTGATTGTAGAGTGAATATGTGAATTTTATCTGTTACTTCGTTAACGATTTCTGTTGCACTGGTTGTGTATTAGATATCTCTATTCTACCGAAATACAGGCTGGCTGCTAAATTGGGGAGAATCAATTAAATCAAAGCTACACGTAGGATGCATGCATCCCAATTACGGTCACTCTCTACTTTCTTGAGGATATCCCATTAGCAAATTTCAGTTGATGCATAAAACGAGGTGGTTTATTGTTTGATTTCGGTCACTTCACCGTTAAATCTCATAACTCAAACTTGAGCGAGAATGCCATATTTGCTATGGTTCGTAGCTGCGAATTTATTAAAAGTGACCATAATATCAAACTTAATATGTATTGTATTTTCAACGCAGATGTCATCAGCAAAGCGGCGAGGATTTAATCGTGATCAAATTGAATTTGTTAACCAATTTAGTTTTTATTTAGTAGTCTTGAAAAAAAGTTGAAACAGTGAGTATTAATGCACGCTCGTCAATGTCATATGCCAATCGATTTAGCAAGGTGTGTCTACGGCGTTATTAATAACGAATTCGTATATTATCGGTGTTGGAATTGATTCCAACCTGTGAAAATTCGAACTTCGTGATATTGCGAACCTGAATCTGAAATAAGTTTTAAACTTAAACGTTTGTCAAAACTCAAACAGACCCAATCTTGATACCTGAACCAAGTTTGGAATAATATATTAATTGTATTCGATTTTTTTACTAAACAGTCCCTATTGTTTAAGGCACGAACGAATCCGCCACCTCAACAGTCTGATTGCCAGTTGAGGTGGTGGATTCGTCCATGCCTTGACCTACCCTGCAGTGGTGTGTTAGGCAAAGGTAACGTCCTTGGTTCGAGTACTACTTTACCCATGCAATCTCGCTCAATTTTCAATACATCTGTTCTATTTCCAACCTACTGTACACTGACGAAACTTTCAACACTTTCTCTTAACCCATTTCCGTCCGCGGTTGCGTATACGCAACAGTGGTTTTGAAAAATTCGTGTATGCATGTACGTTGAATACGATCAAAACAAATTAGTTTGTTTGAAAGGTATATCCTTTGGCTATCTTACTGACTGTGTGACCAATAGAAAAAAAAACTCACAAATTGCATTGTATGAGTTGGGACATGTCTTATGGACACAATTTCAATCATAAACTAGAAGTTACTGGTTATATTTTTTGTCGTTTCACAATGGGAATATGTTCACAAAAGGCCAAATATTATTTGTAGCTAGTTAACCATCCATTAAGGTGTGGCTGAGTGTGTACCATTTGAGCTTAAAATGTATGTTGCATTCTATTTGTCGAGCAATGCGCCAGTGTTGCGTATACGCAACATGCTGTCACGGTGTTCCTAAGCGTCAAAAAAAAAACCTCTAAAAATGCTAAATTTCATTAATGCACCCACAAGACTTATATTTTGATACGATATCGTCGAAAAAAAAATGTTTTGTGGAAAACGGCGAAAATGGGTTAATATCTTTCATTATAGCAAACATTACTGTCCACTCTTGGTGCCTCATGTTGATGAGCGAACATCTCCTTGTACATCATAATGGTTACTCCTCGCACGGAGAAAACAATACATAACAATTAGAATTTTAATAGCTAGAACCCAACATTTTCAAGGGAGAATTTATTTGTTTCGGTATTTTCTTAAGTCAAACCCGAAATAGAAGTCTCCGGAATCATAACATTTTAGCGGTGAATAGTTGAAAAACGTTTATATAATTCAAACATAAGGCCTGTACTCGACAAAAATGCACCAGACAAAAAAGTGCGCCAAAAATTTATTTACGGTTTTCTTGAAACATTCAGGGAATGAACATATGTAATACATATGGATTATGTTTCGGCATAATTACTTTATCCAATTTCCTTTCCATTGCTGAAAGCCACCTTTCCCTTAAGACCCCTCATTATATTTTGTCGACCTTTTTGGTCACTTTCATCCATTCTTCCTTCAACTCCAGCTCGTTCTTAAACACCTTGGACGATTTCCGAACTTCGGCCTTCATTATGGCCCAAAATCTTTCCACCGGACGCATCTCTGGTGAATTTGGGGGGTTATTGTCTCTGTACCAATCCAACGTCGATCGCGCGTAATGCCATGATGCCAGGTCCGGCCAAAATAATGTCTCGCCTCCGTGGGAGCGCAGAAAGGGCCACAAACGCTTCTGGAGGCACTCGGTGCGGTAAATTTCGCTGTTGATGGTATCCGTTGTGATGTACGGTTTATTCAGTTTACCGCATTGGCATATGGCCTGCCAGAGCAAGTATTTTTTTGGCGAATTTGTCAACTTCTTCCTTGTGTCTTCCGGAACATCAAACCGTCATTTGGCAACGTAGAACTCCAGCCCTGGCATCTGCTTTGCGTCTGCCTTGATGTAGGTTTCGTCATCCATAACCACATACATCGGTTTCTCTAACCACTCTCGATACACCTTCCTTGCGCGGGATTTGGCCACCGTGTTTTCTTGATCACGCCGGTTCGATGCCTTGCGGACCTTAAATATACGAAGCCCAGCTCGAACGAACCAGGCGGAACACTTTGCCTTCAGAGCCGCGACGCGAATCGAAAGGTTCGGATTACACTTGAAATAATGCAACACCTTCCGGGCCTTCACAGGGTCTGCTGTCTTCGATTTTCTTCCACTTCCAGTCAGCCGCTCGTTCGCCTGGGACTCCTTAAACGATTTTACCACCCGAGACACAGTTGTATGGGTTATTCCCAGTTGTCTGCCGATCCATCTCATGGTCGCAGTCGGATTTTCCATGACGGCGCGCAAAATTCTCGGGCGATTTTCTTCTGGCTTCGATGACTTCTCAATAACTACTGAACCGATTGTTATGATATGTTGCACTTGTAAACAATTCACTCCAAACTAGCTATACTCAGATTTTTATCAATTTTTACCCACGGACAAAAAAGTACAGGCCTTAAAAACCAAAAATACATCATCTTGAAAGTTTAACCGCCTCAATAGCTTGAACGCTTGAAGAACGCAAGGAAATATGGAATCTTGTCATCGCATGACGAAGAAATAAACTAGATAATAGGATGTTAATAATCGAATAGAAATACATCTTGTGACCAGTTTTCTTCTGAATGGGAAACTTTGCAATCACTGGGATTACACATAAGGGAAATGCGTAAAGTATTTCTCCAGCTCTTTTCCCATTTCCGGTAGCTCAACAATCGTTTGCTAGAACAAATTGCTTTTAGTTTGAGCTATCTCACTATTGTATGTCAAATCTACATTGACTTCGCGATGTACAAACATTGCAACGAAATCTATCTAACTACGAATATACTGAATTTGAGATAAGTCCGCCTCCTAGTTAGCAGTTAGCCTGACACTTTGTTGTAAATAGAACCCAGAATATACTCTTCATTTTATTTTAATCAAAGAATCATCCCTGACACCAAATATAGGAAGAAAAAAACAAAAAAGTATTGAGAGAATTGACGCCATAATCAACTAACTCACACCATTGCAATCATACGGAGGTTGTAAAGATAAAGCACTCAAAGTAAGTAATGACAAGTTATATCCAATAATTGAAGAAACAAACGAACAAAAATAAGTAGCACATATGCTGCATGTTAAAAACTATCTACCTAAATTCACTGTCGTCAGCAGAAAACCTGATTTTAATGTTGAAATAAAACAATGGAGTTAAAAAATAACTAAATACAGGCCGGGTGTGTTGTGTATCATGCATACCGTATTCATTCACTCCATTGGTATTGGGCGACGGAAAATGTGCAATTCGATTTCTGCACGAAATTTTTACTATCTACATCTTGAAAGTTAGAAGATTTCCAATCGTTCAAATAACAGCTCTACTAATAGAAATCGTTCAACCATCAATACTTGATCTATGCTCAAAACAGAAGAAAATTTACACAAACATAAAATCTAATATAAGCCGTTCGAAGGTACTTTGAACTACGAGTGTATTGTAGAATAATCTATTCTGCGAAGCTAGAAAGTTGTAAACATTATTTAAATTTCAAAAAAGAAATAAAAAGCTTGTGTGGCCTTACATAACCCAAGAGTTTTAACAAATGTTGAGAAGATAAAAGTCAGATGAAAAAAAAAGGTTTAGTACAATGTTTTGAAAGTTTTAGACACGCCTACCAACCTATTTTCTATTTAGAATTTCCATCGTTAGTACCTTTGCGAGAGTCTATCCCTGAGATCCGTTCCTAGTGCTGTTGTTAATTCCTGTTGATTCATGCTATGGCAACTAATGATCTTAAAATGATGCTTTTGCAGGTAGTTTTCAGTCTTTTAGTTAGCAATCCTATTACAACCTCCCTTTTTCTCAGCTCAACAGGGATTCAAATACGGTAGAGTTTTGGGATTTTTTTTTGACTGATTCCATATAATTGCTGCACGATACATTGATGCATATTTTGGTGAGGACGTTTGTACATATTATAATCATATTTTTATTTTATTGTAGCATAGCTTTTTGTCAAGAATAGCCATTCTATTGAATCCAATGAAAGATACAGCGAAAGACAAAAAATCGGTCACTTTTCATCCCATATATTTACTCGGACTTAAGCAATGACAAAATGTAGTATTTTCAACAGATGCTCTCGTTTTTCCTCCTTTTCATGTATACACAAAAGTTTATTAAAACTTTACTAAAAACAATTCAAAATACGACAACCGTAGTTGGAATAGTTCTTTTCATACAAACAGCACAGAAAACTATACATTAAAACGACTAAACTGAGAAAAGTGATTAGAGTATGGTTTGAAATATTTTAAATGTTATTACTCGACAGAATTAAAAATGTTAGTAGTATTCATAATAAAGGGGAAGAACAAATTACTATCTAATACTAATAAATACGTATGTAAAAAAAATAAAGTTTAATAAATAAAAATAACGAAAATGTTTCAAAAGCCGTAAATAAAAAAGGTTAATATTTAATATTTATAACGACAATGATTATCGCTGAATTTTTCTTTATTCCGAATGACCGAATTAATCCGAATTGATAAAAAAAAATATATATTGATTGTCAGACGACTGTTCTAGGATATGATTTGCACATATCAAGGTGCATCCAGATCAAGTGGGAAAGCAGGGATGAATTACCCGAAGGTTTAAAGTCCCTCTCAAAAATAACAGAAGAAGAAGAAGAAGAAGAAGTGGGAAAAGTCTCAAATAACAAAAATTCCCATGTGATGAGGTTAACTTGGTCGCTAGTAACAACGGTTGTCATACTTAAGGTATCGCCATTTCTAGTGTACATTGAGCTATAATGCTAGAAAAATATGTAATACACTAAGGTTTTTTTTTGCACGTTTTTTTTTACACGGGTTGTTTTCGGCGATAACTCCAGAACGGAACAACATATCGACCAAATTCAAATCACATTTTGCGTTTTGGCTCAAAAGTAATCAATGGCAGTTTTTCAAAAAAAAAAATCACAATTTTTGGTGTCAATACTCAAAATTTTAAAAACTGTATTTTGACCATTGCATGGAAAGGTAACGCATACAAACCAAATAGAAGCAATATAAAATGTATAAGCATGTGAATCTATTAACTCTATTTAGTCTTTTTTTTACACGGTTCCATACTTAATGTCGTATCCCCCGTGCAAAAAAAAACCTTAGTGTAGTTCATAGGAACACTCAAACTATGTAGAGATAGCTCATAGTTATGATTCTGCTTTGCAATTCCTATTTCGAAGAAGGTCTGGATCAGGGGATTTGGATCCCTTTTTTTTTTTTTTTTAGTTGTTAAATTATTGTTTATTGGCATTTTATAAAACATTATTTACAAGGATGTATCATATTCACAATTTATAAAGAATTCTAGTTCGTTTACATTAATTCTACCGTTCACTTCATTTGCAAATATTATATATATTGTGAAAAGTTTAAGGATTTCCTTTCGTTTCGTTGGTCTTATATTCCATAGCACAGGTCGAATCATCTCATCAAACGTCAGTCTTCGCCATCCCCCAAGTATCGTCGTTATCTTCTGCTGTACCAAAGCCCATGCATGTGCTACACGAGGGCACTCACTAAACTTGTGTTGGAGCGTTTCTGTTGTTGCATTACAATACAAACAATTCTCTCCGTCCGCTCTTTGGATTGTTCTCATTAGTTTTCGGTGCTCAATCTTCTCATTCACTAACAAATATAGGCTGCTGCGATGATTTGATGAAAGCTGTTTCGTCGCGATGTTTTTCCAAATACGTTTCCAATTTAAACCTGGATTTTTCCTTTCGATTCTTGGTATTCCTGTCCGTTCTAAAAGGAAGCGATGTATCCGGTCGCTGGAGGGGTGTTCCCGTATACTTGGGGGAAGGATAGAGATTTGCTGATAAATCAGTTTTAGGCACGGGAGGTTGGTGGGGGAAGAGCTGCTTGGTTCAGAAGAGTTTGGTAGTAGGAAGGTAATCACTCGCCTGTAGGTGACGATTTACTAGCAGCGCTTTGCACTTTAAAGCGGGCAAATGCAATTTTAGACCGCCAGAAAGTTTGTCGCGTGCCAATTGTTCCATTGGAACACGTGCTGGTATTCCGCGCCACAAGAAAGATCCCATGGTCGCCGTTAGTTTTGCTGTATGAATACAGTACGGTGGAATAATGGATGCAACATACCATATTTTGGCCGTAATGAACGTATTCAATAGAATTACTTTTTGTTGCAGGTTGAGATTTCTTAGTGAATGCAACCACAGCTGCTGGGCAAATTTTGATACAAGTGTATCCCAATTGACTTTAATCATTGCGCGGATTGAGTTTAGGAAGTACACCCCTAGAATTTTAATTTTATATGTTGTTTGTAACCATGGTATGTCTATGGGATCTCCATTAATGCAGCCGACGTCTATGGCAACAGTCTTTGCCCGATTTAGTTTTGCGCTAGCGGCACGTTCGAATTGGTCGAAAAGTTCATTGATGCATTCAATCACTTGCATGTTGGTGACTACCACAGATATATCGTCAGCGTAGGCTACTACGAGGTCGGGACCGATGATTCGCTCTATTTGGTGAAGTAACGGATGTAGGTAGATGACGAAGAGAAGCATTGATAACGGATCTCCCTGACGAACCGAGCGTTCGATGCGAAAACTTTGAGAGAGGTGTCCGTTAACCATCAGCCGAGAGGAAGATCGTTCTGCAATACGCGCTAGTAGATCGATCAATGCTGGGTTTATACCTAGTTGGTGCATTGTTCCATGTAGGAATGAATGTGATACCCGATCAAAAGCATGATCAAGGTCAAAGCTTATTAGCTTGCCATTTCGCTTCCTCGCTATAAGTTGTGCAATCCGATCTTTAAGAGAGAGGGTGGCTTCGAAAATTGAGTGTCCATCGTTTGAGCACTTCTGAGAATCACTCAAAATACGATGAGTCTTTATTACGAGCTCTAGTCGTGCTTTCAAAACTCTACTAAGAATTTTAAAGTCCGAGTTTAGAAGGCTGATCGGACGATACCCTCGTGCAGTGTTTGCCGTTCCCCTTTTTCTCACCAGCACGACTACGCCGTTGGCAAATTCGGATGGGAAATCCGCTGTCATAGCCTCATTTAATACGAGATTTAACTCTCGATGGATGACGTCGAACGTGTGTTGATAGAATTCAATGGGCAGCCCGTCGGTGCCCGCAGCCTTACGCTTTGCCGATGTGCGAATAGAAGCCAGAATTTCTGCTGTTGATATTTCAGCCATGCAAGCCTCGTTGATCTCATCGTTTTCGGGTATCGCTCTTTCGCATTGAAAGAGATACCGCGCTCCATTAGTTTCGTCTGTAGCCGTGTAAAGATCCCTGAAGTACCTCAGCAAATGATTCTGAATTGCTTCGGATGTGTCAACAGATTCGCCGTTTTCGCCACGTAACTCTGTGATTACAGTTTTTTCCTTCGTCGTTCGCCCAGTTGGAAAGTGCTTATGCTTTCACCTGCGATAAAAGTATCGTTGATTCGCATAAAACTCTGTGAGAAAATGCGCTGGTGTGCAAGCATTTGTGCTTTCACGCGGTTAATCGTGGTGATCATAGCTGGGTTTTGAAAGTAACCATCATATGCTTGCTGTAGCTGTGTATATAACCGTTGGTGAACTGCATTGTATTGGAGGTATGCTTCACGTGATTTCCATCGAAAAAAGGATTGGATTTTCGGTTTTGCGAGTGATAGCCACCACGAGATCCAGTTTGGGAAGTTTCGTCTTTGTCGAGTCACATATTGCCATCTAATCTGGAATTCGTCGATGTTTTCTACTGTTAGGAGATGGGGGCGCAACGACCAATACCCGCGACCAGGTTGACGACCGAGGTTGGGAAGGCATATCCGTACAGTAAGCGCTTTGTGGTTTGTAAAGGAGCAAACATGTGTTGCTGCATTTCGCAGATGCGTACAGAGTCCATTGCTAACATACACCCGATCGAGTCTGGAGAATGAATTGTGTGTTATATATGTGGGTGCAAGGATCGAAGGATACAGTTTCGTCCAAACATCTTTGAGTTGCAGCTGCTGTATAGTAGACTGCAGAGCTGGGCTGTTATTATATCCCGATGCATCACATGGTCTCAGCACGCAATTGAAGTCGCCGGCGAGTAGTATATGTTCGGTGTTGTGTCGTAGATAAAAAGCTATCGTATTATTGAAAAACGCTCGTTCGGCGCGCACAGCTGTTCCCGATGGTGCGTATATATTTGCCAGTGTCGTGTTTTCAATTCGGAGAGCAACCAGTCTACCATCCAAACTTTTCTCGACATGTGAGAATCGTATGTAGTCTTTTAAAGCTATTGCCGTCCCTCTCCGGTTTTGATCAACGTTTGAAATAAGGTTGTAGCCAGGGATAGAGAGCTGCTCGTTCTCCACTTCCTGCAGGAACAAGATGTCAAGATCCATCGTTCTACAGAAAGTCCGAAGAGCGTTGATTTTCGTTTCGTTTGTAATCGTATTGATGTTGATAGTGGCAACGTTGTAGCTAGCGAATTGATCCATTTTTAAAGATTCTCCTCTCGCTCGTTGTCGCTGTCATCTCGCCGTTTTCTTGTTTGACGACGTGTTCTAGAACGTGTGCTGATGGCTGATTCGTCTGTCTCATTTCCATCTGTAGTAGATGGGTTTTCTGGTTTATGTGGCATATCGCCACTGAGGACGGGTTGATGAACTGGATTACAGGTCAACGAACTATTTCCCGATGGTGACTTTCGACCTGATATCGGTATTATTGGAGTGGCAAGTGGGGAAACAATATTTCCGATTGCGTGTCGATCGGTCTTGGTGGTGGCAGCTGCTGTTGATGTTTCTGTTTTTTCGGTGGTGGATATCTAAAACCCGACGCAGATTTACTCGGCGCTGTGGGTTTCGAGATCTGTGGCTTTGATGTTGTTTTCACTGGTCTTGTTGTTGATTGCTTTGTTGCATCAGCATATGATTTTTGCACAATCAACTTTTTATTCTGCACGCAGGAAGCTCCGATATGGACGAACTCGTGGCAGTGTCGACAGGTTTGACGTTGGCCAAAATAGGACAAAAACGTCGATTCACCATCTATGACAACCCACGATTCAATGTTGTGCTGAACTACCATCTTCGCAATTTCAACACCAGTTGAGATGTTAGGGAATTGGAACTGTTGATCGTTTCCGCACATCTGCTCACGCACAGACATTACGTCACCGTATCCTGATAAGAATGTAGAGATAGCTTCATCCGACACGTCCTCAGACAAATCGAACATCTTAACCTCCACCGCTCCATCCTCCATAGTTATTCGCAATGGGATTTTCTTCCCATCCTCCGCTTCCACTTCGTGTTTTCCATCGTGATCTTCGCACACTTTCTGTGCCAATGCCAGGTCGACTACCTTTACAAAGGCACATCCGAGGCTTCGGCTACACTGTATTCTCAACACTTCGCCTGGCTTCAAGCCCAGAACAGTTCCAACGAAACTTTGCACTTTCAGATAGTCCGGTTTTTTCGTCAATGCCGCATAGTCTATGCGGAAAGTGTTTTCGCGACGCACCATCACGAAGTCGTTGTACGCAAACAGCACACGACGGCTCGGCGATGAAAATAAATACGCAACGAAATTGAAAAAATAAGCTTGAGATCGACTTCCAAATTAACAACAGCGTAAACACGTCTGCTTGGTTCAGAAGTTGAGCGCTAACTGAGCTAAGTGCTAAGTATTTTCAAGATGATAACACAGACTCAGTCACAGTCTGTGATGATAACGTTGAGATGGAACTCAAGGCAATCACGATTCTACCGTTTCCGATGTTCAACCTTTGATTTTACCCACTGACTCCGATGTACAATCACCCGTTTTGGAACCTGAAAACACGTTTGGATCGAAACCAAAGACAGCAGTGCGCAATTTGAAGCGTAAAAAATCATTATACGATGAGATGGCGCTTCCCGAATAAAAATAACCATACAATTTCAACACAATATTATAAAATCACGTTAAAATCTATTCCCGACCTTCAGTCTTATTGTTCGTGAATCAGAATATTGTCACTAAGGTACAGTGGGGAAAGTGGGTAGATGGGGTAAGTGAAAATAATATTTATATCTTCTTCCCCCAACAAGATTTTCATGCGGAAATCTTCCAGACCTTTTAGATCAACCTTATCAATGCAAAAGTCATGACATGTTTAGCCCCTTTAGCAAAAAAGAACCAAGAAGTTGTTTACCTGACAATTCTCAGTCGTGCACAAGTTGGTTCGTGCATAAAGGGCGATACGGTCAAAATTTGGTCAATATCAACTTGACGTATTTCTTTCAATTTTGCATTTAAAAAAAACCTGAACACCCCTCATTTTGAAGGTGTGTGTGTGTAGAATGTTGCTCTTATTTTGATTTTGGAATTCACTCTTCAGTTGTCAAAATGCCGTCCAAGCAAGAAGAGCAGCGTATCAAAATTTTGCTCGCGCATCGCGAAAATCCGAGTTACTCGCACGCAAAGTTGGCAAAATCGCTAAAAGTTGCCAAATCAACCGTTACAAATGTAATTAAAGTTATACATTAATTGTTATGTTATATATTCTCCGTGCGAGGAGTAACGATTATGATGTAGAAGGAGATGTTCGCTCATCACCATGAGGCACCGAGAGTGAACAACAATGTTTTTGGCTAGAATTAAAGATATGAAGAGAAAGTTTTGATAGTTCCGCTAGTGTGCGGCAGGCTTGGAAATTTAACAGATGTTTTATGAAAATTGAGCGAAAAGGGCATGTGTACAGTGGTACTCGAACCAACGACATTTTTGCCTAACATCCCACTGCGGGGTAGGTCGAAGCACGGACTATGTCCGCCACTTCAACAGGCAAAAAAATGTCCGGTTGGAAGACGCTCATGTACCACTGTGGCTTGTATAGTTATTCTAGCGATCTATTGTGTGCACTCTGTTTACTGATGCGTACATGGGAGAGGAACTCTCTCCTTTTTTGGGTTTGTTTTTGATTCGCACCGACTGACGATCACTAAAGTTTTTCTCGTCGTCTCCAACGTAGAGACCTCGGAGAGAAACACCGTGAAGCGGTGCGATACTGGTCCCCACCAGTATAATTAATGGTTACCACCATTTATGGTTTTACATACATTAATTGTTATGTTATATATTCTCCGTGCGAGGAGTAACGATTATGATGTAGAAGCGTCTTCCAACCGGACATTTTTGCCTGTTGAAGTGGCGGACATAGTCCGTGCTTCGACCTACCCCGCAGTGGGATGTTAGGCAAAAATGTCGTTGGTTCGAGTACCACTGTACACATGCCCTTTTCGCTCAATTTTCATAAAACATCTGTTAAATTTCCAAGCCTGCCGCACACTAGCGGAACTATCAAAACTTTCTCTTCATATCTTTAATTCTAGCCAAAAACATTGTTGTTCACTCTCGGTGCCTCATGGTGATGAGCGAACATCTCCTTCTACATCGTAATTAAAGTGTTTGGGGAACGTTTGTCGACAGCCAGGAAGTCTGGATCGGGGGGAAATCGAAAACCGGAAGCCGCTGAGACGACAAAGAGAGTTGCCGGTAGTTTCAAGCGAAACCCTAACCTATCTCTCCGAGATGCCGCAAATAAGCTGGGTGTATCGTCTACAACCGTGCATCGAGCCAAAAAACGAGCCGGACTATCGACTTACAAGAAGGTAGTGACTCCAAATCGCGATGATAAACAAAATACGACGGCCAAAGCGCGATCCCGGAGGCTGTACACGACGATGCTGACGAAGTTTGACTGTGTGGTAATGGACGACGAAACCTACGTCAAAGCCGACTACAAGCAGCTTCCGGGACAGGCGTTTTATACGGCAAAAGGAAGGGGAAAAGTAGCAGATATTTTCAAGCACACGAAACTGTCAAAGTTCGCAAAGAAATATCTGGTTTGGCAAGCCATCTGTACCTGTGGCTTGAAAAGCAGCATTTTCATAGCTTCCGGGACTGTCAACCAAGAAATTGACGTGAAAGAGTGTTTGAATAAACGTCTGCTGTCTTTTCTGAAGAAACACGGTTGTTCCGTACTGTTTTGGCCGGATTTGGCATCTTGCCATTACGGTAAAAAGGCCATGGAGTGGTACGCCGCCAACAACGTGCAGGTGGTTCCCAAGGACCCTCCCAACACGCCAGAGCTCCGCCCAATTGAGAAATACTGGGCTATTGTCAAGCGGAACCTAAAGAAGACCAAAAAAACTGCTAAGGACGAGCAGCAGTTCAAGGCAAACTGGCTTTCTGCGGCGAAGAAGGTGGACAAGGTGGCTGTAGAAAATCTGATGGCAGGGGTCAAGCGTAAGGCCCGGCAATTCGGATTTGGAAAAGCGGAAGCCTAACTGAATATTTTCCTGAATTTTATACTAATTGAACTTGAAAAAGAAATTTAATTTGATTTTTTAAATAAATGATTTCACCGATTTACACGCGTTTTCCCTTGACCAAATTTTGACCGTATCACCCTTTAATTGAAATCGATATTTCTCCGATAAAAAAAGGCGGAATAAACTCCTATGGTGCATTAGTAAGTAGTTTCTTTCAATATTTATACATTTTGATTGCAAAAGCATTAACAATATTCGGTTTTAACGAGAAAAAGTCATAAATTATACTACCTAGTTTTGACAGCCGGGTGGGGCAAGTGAAAATTTACTACACTCAGTAGCAAAAAAAAAGCCGAGCAAAATTTTGTTTGCAAAAAACTCCATGTTCAACCTCCTGTAACTTTGTCAATTAGCGATATTTTTGGCTGAAAATTTAACAGTATTATGAACAATGTATATACCTTAAGTGATCAAAATTTCATGTTGATCAAATTTATAAATTTGAAGTTATCATGACATATGTGAAAAAAGTCATTTTTGGACAAAGCAATTTCAAAAATCCGTATTTCTGTGAAAAATTTAGGTAGCATATTAAAAATTTCTCCATAGCTTAAAAAAGAATAGAAAACAAAGTGGACAAAATTTAAACTATTTCTATTAAGTGGTTTGGACTACAGCTTGCGTCAAAGTTGACGCACCAACATGAGCATTTCCCTTTTTCACCCGATACTGACCTTGCTGAAATATCGGTGCAAAAAAAAAGCCGAGGTGAATTTTATTAATAATACTGTATAACACTGTATACGTAATTTTCACATACCAATTCATACTGAATCCCATATTTTCAAAGTTCTTCGTGGTTTACACTAGTTATTTGGGATATTTATCGCGTAACAAATCATGTGTATTAATAAGATGAATTCACCTCGGCTTTTTTTTTGCACCGATATTTCAGCAAGGCCAATATTGGGTGAAAATGGGAAATACTCACGTTGGTGCGTCAACTTTGATGCCAGCTGTAGTCCAAACCACTTAGTGGAAACAGTTCAAATTTTGACCACATGATTTTCTGTACTGTTTTAAGCTATGGAGGAATTTTTGATACGCTACCTAAATTTTTCACAGAAATACGGATTTTTGAAATTGCTATGTCCAAAAATTACTTTTTTCATATATGTTACGATAACTTGAAGTTTATAAATTTTATCAATACGAAATTTTGGTCATATGAGGTCTATACATTAATTAAAGTGTTGTCAAATTTTCAGTCAAAAATATTGATAATTGACAAAGTTACAGAGCATTGAACATGGCGTTATTTAGGAGCAAAATTTTGCTCGGCTTTTTTTTGCTACTGAGTGTATTTATAGAAAGAATCTCTCTCTGCATTGTAGGTAAACATGGTTCGTAACTATCGGAGGGTAACGACGCGTGCTGAATATCATAAGCACGATTTGTACAAGGTCTTGACAGCTGTAAGGAACAGTGTCTCAAACCGAGGCACTCGAGTGCTACGGTATTCCGGTATCTACGTTGAATAACCGGCTGCAAGGAAGACATGGAGAAAACAGCTCTACTCCGGGAAGAGATACGGCAATACCATGGGTGATTGAAGCCAAGTTAGCTGCCTCTATCAAAACCACGGAAAAGTGGGATTTTGGACTTTCCGAACAAGAGAACCTCTTGGCAATTGGTCTGTACTTAAAAACCAGTGAACTGAAAACTCTATTTAAGAATTGTGTTCCCGGACGCCAAGTTTTTTAGAAGATTTATGCGACGCTACAAACTATCTCAGAAGAAATCACAAGCGGTAGAAATTGCTCGTAAAAGAAATGCCGACCCGTTCATTATTTCAGATTACTTTAAAATATTCAACGAAGTTACCATGGGTATTCCACCTTCACGTATCTTACCTATGTCAATTGCGTTCGATTGAATAGAATGAAGTTATTGTTGTTTCCTTTCTTTGTTGAGTTTTAAGCAATCATTCCGAAAATTAATATTATTTGTTTAGGGCAAAACTCTATTACGAGTATTTTTTTTCACTTGCCCCACAATTTTGAACACGTTCCCTAAATATTGATCATACTTTTTTCCATACACTTTTAAATAAATTTCAAGTACGTATGTCAGCATAGAATTGATTGAATATGATAATCATCACTAAGTCACCTGGATTTATGTTCATATGATAATGTTAACACGCATCAAACATTAACTACACGATTTTCTTTACCCACTTGCCCCACATTACCTTAATTCTTCCGGTCTGCTTCCTAGCATCTTGCTATGAAGAACCTGGTGGTCACTCACCCACCGATTACCTGTCAATCTGCCAAATTTTGGTAAACCGACTGCTTATTTAATTTTTTTACTTGTTACTGACATCAACAGGCTCAATGTGACCCCAATGGTGTTGAAAATAAATTAACTTAAAGCGTAGGGTCAAATAATAAAAATACATGTACATAAATACGGTCATATAGTTATTCAACACCGGAAGCAACGTTGAAAAACGTAGTAAATCGCCGACGCAGCATCTGGCGTGAATGGTGAAAGTCTAACAGATGAGAGGTCCGGTTGAATACTCGCTGTAATCCACCGATGGCACCGTTCATGCTGTAATTAGTACGGCGGAGAGGTAGTCTCAGCATCATATTGTTTCGAAGCGCTCTAGGTTGAACGTTGACATTTATTTGCTCCAGAATTGCAGAGCAGTGTATTCTGCCTTGTAATATATCTGCAATAAAAAGCGTCCTCGAGGTTTCTCTTCTGGTACGGATTAGCTCCAGATCGATCAGCAGGCAACGATTTTCATAGCTGGGCAGATGAAACTGGTCCCTCCACGGCAGGTTCCTTAGAGCAAATCAAAGAAAGCGTCGTTGAACAGAATCCACTCTCTCAGCACCAGTGTTGTAATTTGGGTTCCAGACTGTAGAGCAATACTCCAATGTGGATCGCACCAGCGAACAGTACAGTGATTTGAGGCAGTAGATGTCAGAGAAATTTTTTGCTATCCTGAAGATGAAGCCCAATGTCCTCGACGCCTTATCAACCACATACGAGATGTGTTGCTTGTATGAAAGTTGAGAGTCCACAATAATTCCCAAATCTTTTACTTGATTCACACGATCTATTGTTGATCCTTCGAATCTGTAGGTAAATATGATCGGTTCTTTCTTCCGACAAAACGTGATTACCGAACACCAGGCAGGGTTAACTACCATTCTGTTTAAATTGCACCATCTGGCGAAAGCTTCGAATTGACGTTGGAGGAAGATGCAGTCATCGGTCGTACGAATCCGAAAGTAGATTTTAAGATCGTCTGCATACGATAGTCGTGGGCCTTCGATTAACAAATTCACATCGTTGAAATAAAGTAGGAAGATCAACGGTCCCAGGTGACTTCCTTGAGGTATCCCTGACGTGGCTGGATAAATATCAGATTGGCAGTTCCCAATAGTGACCATCAGCTGTCGATCGGTCAGATATGAGCAAAACCATTGAAGTTGCCGCTAACCCCAAGTTTTTCTAGTTTCGCAATCGCAATGGCGTGGTTCAGATTGTCGAATGCTGCTGGCAAGTCGGTATATATGTCGAAGTGAAATGTAGGACAACCCTAACTACCGACCTTTGCGCTCACTCTCTTGTTAAATTGTATCATTGTACCTTTGATCTGAACTCAAGTGTTAGCGCAAAGGAGCCTGACTAAATCTATGAACTAGACGTTCTCGAAGGTTTTATTTAAAAGCGAATCCGAATACGCAAGTTCTCTTCCCGGTTTCCGTTGAAAGTAAAACGGTTCGACAATTTTGGGGACTCAACCGGGATGAAAAGACGGCATTTTTGAAATTGTTCAAAAAGTTTGCAGCAGATAAACGGGTTTGAAAAGCTAATTGGTTGAACCTATCGAACTCGTATGAAGATACATTCAAATACGGTGTAGTGAAACCAACACTTCAAAATTTAGTGGCTTCAAGGGCTTGAAAAGTGACTTCAGCAGCTTGAAAGTGCATTGAACAGTAGAAGGTAGAAAAACGTGGGCGATTGTGAGACAAGTTCTACTTTATTGTGCTTTGGCCTGCCTATCTCGATACTGATTGTGTGACCATCAAGGTCATTTCAGACAATAGCTCTGATCTTGTGTGATCGAGAAAAACAAATTCCCAGATCAAAACAGGACTAAGATAGTGATCGATAGTGAAATACTCTATTCTTGGTGAAACAATGGACGACATACCACCTATACCAAACTCTCAACCCCCCAGGGGGCTAGTCACTCTGCCACTTTGTGTTTGTGTTCCAGTGTGTCGGAAGGTGTTTCTGTGTTTCAACTTATCTGTCAATACTACAATCGAAAATTCATGCTTATTGGCAACCATGGACCTTTTTGGCGGTTAATTCACGCACACTTATGCATCATTTAAATCACATGAGTGCAAGCGAGAGGGAAACAAAACAGTAAGAAAACAAACCATCGATTCGTGTAAGTGATGCCAGATATCAATTTATCTATCATGTGGTGGCGAGTGTGTTTGAAGTGTGGTGGATTGTGTTTTTAAGGGTGGTAACACAAGGTGGCCGAGTGACTTACCCCCTGCAACCCCCTCAGTTTGTGAACCGAACTATGCCTACACCAATGAACCTCAATGATAATACTTTTCCAATGTCACTGCCATGAACTTGAGCCAACAAATCAACAATATGCGCGCGGATATGCAGTCCTTGTTTAAAAAAATGCCAGATTGATCGGAATCATAGAGAGTATGAACGGATTTTCGATGGTCCATCCGACTTGTAGTACTCCGCAAGGTGAACGGCAGCACAGCGGGAACGAACCACAAAGTGTCGCAGGAATTAGAGGAAATACTGGTCAGAACAGCAGTCAGGGCAACAACGGTGGCAACCTGGGTGGTGGTTATGGGAGTGGTGATTGTGATGGTAGACGTGGTACGCTTAACAACCATGAGCGTGATAATAATCGGGCTACCGATAACGATGGCGGTATCGGTGATCAACGCTGTGGAGGTGATGTGTCTTAGCAACGTTGGAACATTGCTGAAATCGAAGGAGCTTTTACTGAGTTCAGTGGAACGGACCCAGTGAATAAGTGGATCACTGACTTTGAGGAGGTAGCAGACTCTATTGGACTGTCAGACCTTAGAAGATTTATGTTGGCGAAAAAGAACCTAGTGGGCTTAGCAAAACTCTCTCTCAACACGATGAGTTACATTAGCTCTGAAAGTGTTTTTGCAAAATGAATTCGAATTTAGCGAGAACAGTGCGGTCGTTCACGAAAAACTACGCGCACGGAAAAAGCTTACCGGTGAAAATGTGTTGGAGTACTTTCTCGTTATGCGCGAAATAGGTGCGAAAGCAGACCTGGATATTGAAGCTATAATGACGTACACAATTAACGGAATCAACGACAATGGTCCGGACAAAACAGTTCTATATGGATTAAAGTCTATAGCGGAGTTCCGTGAAAAATTGCGACTCTATCAAAGTTTGAAAGACGCTAAATATGGTAGAGAGCCGATAGATACACATTCGGGATCCGCTGGTGTGCGACATGGACATACCCGTCAGACAAGCTTCAGTAGTCCGCGAAATTCTGCTGCTAAAGTTCGAAACAACAATAAACCTGGTGCGAGTGCTTCGCCGATGCCGATAGTGTGTTATAACTGTGGAAAAACAGAACATATCTCGCGAGATTGCTCCAAAGCTAGTATCGAAAAGACGGTGCACATGTGCAACCATGAAGCTTCCACAGGTAAGGGTTCATTCATGGAGATAAAAGTTAATTCGTTTCCTATCCGGGCGTTTTTTTATTCGGGGTCAGACGTATCACTCCTGAATGATCACTGGATGGAAAAGATGCAGTTGGTAGTGAATGAAACTGAGAAGAAGAAACTTTTCACATTGAATGGTTCAGTTTGGACCTTAGGCTCGACGGACGTGAACGTAGAAGCGGATGATACAGTAAAACGAATGGTTTTCGACGTTCTCACTGCGAAGGAGATGCCTCACGAAGTAATCTTGGGGAGAAATCTTCTACTGTATGGTGACGTGAGCGTTACCTCAGAAGGTGCCCAATTCAAAGTGAAAGATGAACATTTTGCGTTAAGAATAGTGTTGGACGAATCGTCAGAAGAATCGATGGCGCATATCGAAGATGCTGCGGTGCGCGAAGAAAAGAAGCGTATAGTGAAGGAGTATAAACCTCAGAAAACCGAAAATGTGAAAGTGTTATTGAAAAGAGTCTTGAGGGATGAAACGCCTATTTATCAACTGCCTCGTCGACTTGCGCCTTTAGAAAAAATGCATCGTCGAAAAACAAATCAATGAATGGCTGAATGAAGGTATAATACGGAAAAGCTCATCGGAATTCTGCAGCCCAGTCGTGTTCGCACACAAAAAGGATGGTACTCGACGGCTGTGCGTAGATTATCGCCGTCTAAACAGAGTGATTGTGCGTGATCACTTCCCCATCCCATTGATCGAGGATATATTGGATGAACTGCATGCCGCAAGAGTGTTCTCTACCCTTGATCTGGAAGACGGATTCTTTCATATACCAGTCGAGGGAAACAGCATAAAGTACACCTCCTTTGTAACGAGTTCTGGTCAGTTCGAGTTTCTTAAGACACCATTTGGTTTGAGCATCTCACCGACAGTTTTCGCAACGACGTTTTCCGCGATTTGATAGATAAAAAGGTAGTTATTGTTTATATCGACGATCTTCTTATTCCTGCTGTCGACGAACATGAAGCTCTGAAAAAGTTGCGGCTGGTTATGGCCGTAGAAAGCAAAAATGGATCGCGGATCAAATGGAAGAAGTGTCAGTTTTTGTGTCGGAAAATCACCTGTTTAGGGTACGAAATCAGTGAGGGAACTATTCGCCCAACCACGGAAAAGAGCAGAGCAGTTATGCAATTTCCGCAACCCAAGAATTGCAAACAAATCCAGCAGTTTCTCGGATTGACAGGGTTCTTTCGCAAGTTTGTGGAAGCTTATTCGATCATCGCAAAACCCCTGACTGACCTGCTAAAAAAGGATACGATTTTCTGTTTCGGACCAATGCAGCGCGAGGCGTTTGATAGACTGAAATCTGCCTTGCGTAAAGTGCCAATACTTCGTCTCTATCATCCTGGCAGAATAACTGAACTTCACACTGATGCCAGTAAAGTCGGTTATGGAGCAATACTGCTACAAAAATGCCCAAATGAAAATGTATTCCATCCTGTCTATTACTTCAGTAAGAAGACGTTACCTGCTGAAGAAAGATATCCGAGCTACGAGCTTGAAGTGCTCGCTATAGTCTCATCTCTGAAAAAGTTTCGAGTGTATTTACTGGGGATCCCGTTCGAAATTGTTACCAACTGTTCAGCATTCAAAATTACCATGGTGAAAAAAGAGATTTCTCCTCGTATCGCAGGATGGGCATTGCTTCTAGAAGAATACGATTATGAGCTGGAACACAGATCGGGCGAACGCATGAAGCACGTGGACGCACTTAGGGAAGGTTCATTAATTATGTCACGCAGTAAGGGGGGAGGGGGGGTTTGGAAAAACGTGACGATCCATACAAAAAAATTTGGTTGTCCATACAAAAAACGTGACAAGGGGGGGAGGGGGGGTTAAAAAAAGTCAATTTTTGCGTGACGTAATTAATGAACGTTCCCTTAGCAGAAATACAGGAATCCTTCTGTTACAAAGCAACGTGATTGAGCAAATAAAAGCGTGCCAGCGGAGTGACGAGAAAATTGGAGCAATCATCAAGGCGCTACCAACTGGTGATTATGCAGATTACTTTGTAGATCATGGAATTCTCTACAAAGCTATCGACGGAGGAAAGCTGCTGGTAATACCGCAGTCAATGCAGCACTCGGTTATCAGACAAATTCACGACCAGGGACATTTTGGAGTACGGAAGATGCGTGAACTTATTTGGGACCTCTCACCGCGTCGAACAAGCAATATCGGTACATTTTTACCATCATCGATGCTTTCAGTAAGTTTGTCTGGATATATCCGGTCAAATCAACTACCTCAGACGAAGTGATCAAGAAGCTCAAGAAGAAGAAAAGTGTTTTTGGGAATCCGAGAAGTATCATCTCTGACAGGGGATCAGCCTTCACGTCATCCTCTTTCCACGACTACTGTGCAGCGGAACAGATTGAACACGTTTTGGTTGAGCGTATCCATGGTGTCATTGTACCTGCATTGGCGAAATTGATTGGCTATTGATCGTCCTGAAAACTGGTATAAACATGTTGGAGATTTGCATAGATTCCTTAACAACACCATTCACCGTAGTATTACTCGGACTCTTTTCGAGCCTTTGTTCGGCACGAAGATGCGTTTCTCCGAAGACGTCAGATTGGCAGAAGCCGTTGAAGAAGAGTGGATCAAATTGTTTGAGAACTCCCGAGAAGAAGCCAGGACCGAGGCACGTGCGGCTATAGGAGAGATCCAACAGAAGATGAAGCAGAGTTTCGACAAGAATCGGAAGCAAGCTGAAGGATACGAAGTTGGTGACTTAGTATTTCATAATAGGTCACCAGTTTTTACACATTGAGGATATAACCAGCCTTATTCTGCGTGGCGAGTGAGTCGAGACGACTTGCTCTCACATACGAGGTGACTCTCCATTTGATTTGCACGGAGAGTCACCTCACACGAGGCGACAATTGTCACCTTGTATGTGAGAGCGAATCGTGTCGACTCAACCGCCACACAGAATAAGGCTGAATATATCCTTATGTTAGTGCCAAACAACATCTGTTGGCTCTTAGTGTAAATACAGCATCCGTGGGCGGTCAATTATGCTCATGTTCATACAAAAAAAAAAATGCTCATGTTCATACAAAAAAAAAAAAAAAAAGAATTCAATCATACACTGAACCAAGAAACTACATTAAAATTATTAAAAACAGCACATAGCTTCACACAGATCATATACCCATTCATGTTATGTGTATCTATTGAATTTCATGTGAAAAACACATAAATAGTATTGTGATACCCAATAATATTCATCTGACAAAACTATACATTGTATGTGAACGAAGGCTAAGCATGTTTGCAGATGAATCTTATGTGATTTTCACATATGTAAAAAAATAGTAGTTTCCCTGTCAGTATTTTCAAGATGGCGAATCGGAGGAATCTACTGCTGGTGGATTTAAACTTCCCGAAGAAGTCACTGGAGATTTTGCTACACATTTTTCGTAAACCATGTACATGAAGAGGAATAGAGGTAGTTTGAAACAGCAATATCTGAGAACAAATTCAAATTATAAGATTATGGAAAAACTTAATCTCTTTATTATATAAGAGTTGAATTCAGTTATACGAACTGATAATGTATTCGGTTGACGATTTTGCATCCAGTTTGAAAGGAGCAACGTTAAATTGAATTGTGCTTCCATTTTCGAGTACTTCGTTGAATGGAGGAAACGGAAGGTATGATTTCTTTCGTTGAAAGTAAATAATTGTCCTACAATTTCTTTAGTTTATGTTTCACAGAAGTTGAATATTCCCCGAGCGCTAGCTCCCAACCTGTGCGTCAAGGAGCAATTAACTTCTACCCAGGGCTTGGAGAACAATTTGGAGTCATCGACTTGAACGACAGGAGGCGCTCAGAAATCCTCGAGATCTCTGGTGTTAATAAAGGACCACGTCTTGAACCCAGCGATTCAGTCTGCGATCACATAGCTGAAACGTTAAGACCATTGTTCAAATCTTATGTTCAATTGTTTTATTATACAACTCAGGTGACATGCAAATATTATTAAACCTCAAAATATATTCATTTCAAAGTTATTGATATTTCACATGAAGTTTATTAAAGATTTCAATCATTTATATTGAAATTTCACATGAATTACATAAACCAATACTAATAATTCTCATTGGGATTTCACATAAAAGGTATGTGACTGTTGCAATGAATATAATATGAAATATCACTGGGCTGTTTAAGTGTTTTTCACATAGAAGTTATGTGAAAAGCTACATGGAAAATAACTATATGTGTTTTCAGATAAATTTTACATGATTTATCGGTTCAGTGTAGGGAAACATTTCGAATTGTTTATTTGAGAAAGATGGAGGTGTTCTTGAAAGCTTGCAATAATCGTTCCATTCGTTAATAGACCTAGCTTTATTTCAAATATTACTTTTGTTTACAGGCTAGTTTGTAACTATGCATTCTTTTTTGTTTGTTTATTATTGTAGTAGTAATGATTTTTGTTTCTATTACCTAGGCAATGTTTTTTCTGTCTCATCCGTTTGATTTGTTTTAAATTTGTCACTTGGTATCTGCGCAAATCTGGTGTATAGGCATACCTATTGGTCTTCCTGTTCTTGTCTACAAAAGCTTTATGTTTACTGTTTTAATCGAGTTGTTCTTATTCGATAGGAATTACTGATTTGCAACCGAAAATGAGCCCCGTAAACAAGACGAATCGATAAAAACGAAGAGAAGATATGAAATAAATAAACTGGCTTCAAGTCGATTTACACTCCTTCTGCATACGATTCCGGCTCTCAACGACATCCTTTGAACACACTAGCCCGGTAAACCATTGGTTGCTTCGAATTGGCTTAGTAGATTTGGATGATGCCCGATTCGAGCAATTTCTGAATTTTCGATGCTACCTGAGGATTTTTGAGATGCCTAATTTCAATGAAAAAAAAAAATAGTTGGGTTACAAATTATCGACCAGCAATTATTAAATGTTACTTACTCTTGGACTGCCTTCGGGTCGTTTTGCATCTGTTCCAAAATAATCCGCATGGCTGGATCTTTAAGAATCTGTTGCACTTCCGGATCGTTCATGGCCTTCTTCCAGACTTCCTTGGGATCCGAATGCACAGCCATCGTGCACGCTCGGTAGCCTTCCAGTGCTTCCGCATTGTTGGGGTCAATTTCAAGTGCTCGTTGATAGGCAGTTTGAGCTTCGGAGGATTTCTGCATGACCTGCAAAATTTTACCTTTACGAATCCATCCTTTGATGAAGGATTCATCTAGCTTGCAGCATGTATCGCAGTCCTTAAGGCCAAGATCGAAGGCAGCCAACTTTGTATAGCAAGCAGCTCGATTACTATATAATTTCGCATCCTCTGGGTTACGTGCGATTGCTTCCGTGTAATGTTTGACTGCTGTGCTGTAGTCGCCTTTCTTAAAGAACTCATTACCCTTTTCCTTTTCTTCCTCGGCCTTGTTTGGGTCGATGTAAGCCAGTCTTTCACATTCCTTGATTTTTCTCTCCGTATCGCTAAGCAGAGCTTTGACGTCTGGTGTCCGATGTTCCGAAAGACTCTTTTCGAAGTACGTCTTGGCAGATTTGTAATCTTCCAATTTCCGATAAGCATTGCCGATTCGCGTAAATGCTTTCGCAATCAGCTTATAGTCCGCTCGGTTCTCACGCCCTACCTCAACCGCTTTTTCGCACTCGGCGATGCACTCCTGGAACTGCTTCTGTTCAAAGTACACAGCGGCAATATTGTTGTGGAATGTAATATCCGTCGGGTCGTGTTGAAGTGCCGCATTATAGTGGTTCAAGGCGGCCGCAAAGTCCTTCTTCTTATAGAATTCGTTACCGAGTTCTTTTTCCACGCGAGCTAGTTTCTTGTTTTCCGGAAGATTCTCTTCCTCCTTGGATGCCATTTCAAAGGTTATATTCGCCGGACTTCTCTGTCACTGATAGCTGTGTTCAGCGCTTATTTGCACAGTTTTGTTTGATGTGATATCTGCAAATAGCAAAATTATAGACTCAAGTTGACTTCAGATGTTTCATATAATGCAGAGGAAACTGATTCGAACAATCGAGAATGGAAACATGCGCTGTCTGTGTTCGGAGTTATATATCACATGAACAAAGGAGATAGCTATACTCAACTGCATGAGCTGTCAAATTGGGTGGTTCGGGCGAATGACTAGGCGAATAATTCTACTACACTGAACCAAAACATTAGTCCAAGATCGACTGAAATTATTCGGAAATCGGTTCTTATGATAGGAATCGAATGATGATCATCCATGTTTCGTGTGACTATCATCTAAGACTGTGTCCCAATTCGTGAATTAATTTTAATTTTACTTAAACTTGAGAGATGGAAAATAATCGATTAAGTCTGCTCCTCGAGCGGACTTATTTCTGACAGACGGGAATCGACAATTTTCAATCTGTCAAGTTGAAGTAAAATTTAAATTAATTAGCAAATTGGTACACATTTTTCTTATAATTCAATTAATCTGAAATGATGCTGAAAAACATACGATTGTACATCATAGGTTGACGGCAAATTGATTATCTATAAATCGCTATCAGAACGGGTACGATCACGAACATATCTTGCAAAACCAACTGATACTGATGATATGCTGGTGAAAATTTCTTAAGGCACGTCGATTTTTCCCGCAAAGAAATGCGATATTGTTGAGGTGTATACATGAGAATCCATTTAGGTTTATCCACGCCATTCTTAAATCGCTATCATTTGTGCGTTAAATATTGCACACACAGTTTTAAAACAAACAGCATATTGAATTTGACACAACCGAACTACTTTTCAATCGATCTTGGGAGGACGTTTTGTTCAGGGTATTACCATAGACTAACTCTAAGACCAGTAGGTCCCGAACAGATACGAATATTTTCTTGGCTCAGTCAGTACTAGCACATCGGTCCCAAGAAATCACACGAACACACTCTCAAATATTCTGTCAAAATAACACAGCTAATCAAAACATAGGCGCAAATATGTCTAGCAAGGTGCTGGCTTTAACGTGTACTTCGGACCAAGGGTTTCTACAACAGTGAACCAATTTCAAATCGCTAGTTGCATATTGATTGTTGGTATTACCATGACCCATGGTTAGTTAGTGAAGCCAAATAAAGGAAAAAAGAGCTTTATTTGCAACATTCGGTTTCCACTAATGCAATAGGCATTTCCTTTTGGGATTACGATCTTTCATACAGCACGCATCCGAAATTGGACGTGAAATCTATTCGCGTTGTTTTTAAATCGTCCAACTTAAATGATTGCCCACAATAGATACGTTTGCACTCCGTTGACGTAAATTTGACGGAGAACTTATGGAAAAACTTGCAAATTCACGCAAACGAATCCGCAACGTATCAAGTTGAACAATGCATTAGGTCCTAAGTAACATTGGGAGACTCTATTCGTCGACCATCTCTTTGCGTTCCTACGGCTATGTTAAAACATGTTCAAGTATTTTCTACAAACAGTACGGTAATATAAAGTGTAATTAAGGATCAAAGACGTGAAAAACATCAGCAAATCGTTCAAGAGACAAACTATTAACGACAGATAAAGTCGACGAAGAGAATCTCTCAATGATACCTAGGACCTAATGCATTGTTCAGCTTGGTATCAATTGTGGGCCAGCCTGTCTGTCATTTGTAGGTGCGATTTCGATGTTTCGGTATGAATGAACGTACACCGAGACATTGAATTCAATTTTACCATTACTGGGGGTTAGGATAACAATGGCAGTATAGTGATGATGATGATGAGCATGGTCAAAATGATCATTTAAAATAGTTGATTCAACTTTTCCTATAACGTCGGAATAGCCTTTGTAACCATGTCCATGTGGGGTAATCTACTGTTTCTATTGTTATATTGTAACAATTATATGCAATAGTCTTCTTGACCATGATTAATTTGTCGGTACAACCATGGAATTATCCTGAGGGTAGGATACATTCGATAAAAGAAGTATGTTTTTGTCCAGTGTACAGAGGCGAAATACCAAGGGGCGCAGCAATGTTCGTGCTGTCTCTGCAAAGGTAATCCTAAATAATTTAAAAACATTCGCTTTTAAAGTAACCAAGCTGTAACTATATCATAGCAATAACATAAATTATGATAATACATATACATACAGACCCTTATTCTATACGACAGAAAATACCACAAAATGTCCATTAATTAGTATGGATTGCGCCGCCTATTTCTTTGATATCTGAAGCTCGGGAGGAGTAACATAAGTAAAAGACAAGACAAGTAAAAGTTATACAATCTACCTGATCAATTTAAAATCTTCGGATATGTACAACACTACTATTCATGAGGCGTATGTAACAGCAGTAACCAGTGTTGACAAAAGTCATTGTCAAAGCACATAAAACCACAGTAGCGACGAGTCTGTTGCCTTCAATGTCGCGCAAGGGAAACATGTTGACTAGCAACGCAAAGCCTTTCGTCGTGCAACAATAAAGTTGTAACGGTATACAAGTTCGATGATGCCAACTAGTTGTTCGTCACAAACCCTTCCTAGTCACGCAACAACAAATATGCGAAGAACCATAAGTCATCGTTTTGATGATGCATGAATATTTTGCAATCGTCACACCTTAGATGGTGCATGACGAAAACCGGTATGTTTTGGTCGCTAAATCTAAGAATGGCGAAGACGTCCTCTACGGCTGTAAAGGGTTATTCATAAGTCACGTCGACTAATTTTTTATATTTTCAGAAATCCCCTTCTCGGCTTTTTCTAAAGGCCATTTTAAACATTTAAATGAAGCGTAGATTATGGCCAGACCTTAACGTGGTTTGTGAACTTTTGATTATTCATATGAAAATTTTCTATAACCTACCCGCATAATCACAAACCATTCCTGGACCATTTCGCTTATTATTGACGACTGCTTCCGTTATTGTTACGACATTTACCCTTATAGATGACAACGATAAACTAACAATCTCCTATATAGTTTTAACAATATGTCAGATGGTAAAAGGCCAAATAACAATATGCTGAATAGGCGGTTAAGTTAGGTTACCATAAAAATATGGCAATTTTCACGAACAAATTTTTTGTAGTAATCTATTTCAAACAGTTGGTATATAATCTACACCGAGTGCAGACAATAAAATACCTTTGAATGACAATATGCCAAACAGTAACAATATGTGTTAATGTAGAGGTTGTATGGTGAAAATGAGATTAAATTATTCGATAACAATAACATAAAATGTGATAATATATTTTACATTCAAAATATAGTTTTGACTATATAGCAAATTGTTTTTCGTTATGCGGGTATTGATTAGATAAGAAAGCAGAAGACATTTTATGATTTTTATAACCGACCTACCTTCAAGAATATCTTCGCTAAAACATAATTCAACTGAAATTCTTATTTATTGATAAGATTTCAACCTTTCATACGGTTGAAATTTTGACAGGCACAGCAAAAATGGATAAACATTTACTAGGCTCATCCTTTTCGGTAATTTTAGCTACTGAGACAAGCTGACATGAAAGCGTTCGAAGCGAAGAAAGAACTTTTATATTATACCGAAATTTTGTCCGAAGCAGCAGTTTCATAGCAGTTTCAGCCAATTTCAAGTTAGAAATCCTTTCTGCGACAAAATTCAAAGAATTTCAGCCTGTTTGGGTAAAATCATGCATTGCTGGCAAAACACACGTGTTTGCCTCCGTGTTTTTTTTTTCCACAAGATCGTGCAAATAAAACTGTTCATGAATTTTTTTTTCAAAACGCCTAACAAATTGTATCAAAATTACCTCCTGAGGGTAAAGTTCACATCTTTGGTGACTTCAACCAAAGATAAGCTGACTTTTTTCAGGACTCTGAAAATAAAAGCATCTTACTTCCAGTTGTTGCAGACAATGAAACACTGCAGTTTGTTTTCGACAAAACTGCTAATTTAGGTCTAAATCAAAGTAATAACGTCAAAAATCAGCAGAACTGTTACTTAGGCTTTCTGCTGACCAATGTACACGAAGATTCATGTGCGAATGAATCATTGAATCCCTTATGGTAAAATGAAACACTTCACACATATAGACACTCAAGTAATAGACCGGACAACGTGAGTCTGGCACAGTTGATGTATCCAAAACAACTGTCAAATCGTATGGGAAATGCGAGGAAATGTTCGTTTTGGATACAACATGGCGGCAAGTTGTCCGGTCTATTACTTGAGTGTCTATATTCACACAGCAATCGAATTCTCTCTATTTAATCATGAAACTTAAAGACCCAACGACTGTGAATTCGAGGAAATCTTTGTATATCACAGAGCAAATTATGAAAATATTAAACGCAGATTAAGTAGTGTAAACTGGCAACTAATTCTACACACTACCAAAATGTCGTGTAAATTTCAGTCTCCCGAGACCGACACATGCAAGCGTCATTTAGTACATTGTCATTTAGTAGAATGAGTTGAAAGTGATGTGACAATAAAGACTGGACTGGGAAAAAATGAGACACACAAAAATGATCACCAAAAATTCATTTTATATCAGATACTTTTCAAACTTCCAGGGATTAAATAACTATATATTAACTATCTTTCGGCATAATTTATTTATTGAATTTCTTCCCCCAAGCTGAATGCTCGTACATTTCTGTTAACACTGCTCATGAGATCTCGGGCGAGGCTTTGTCCATCTTCCTTACACAATTTTTCCCAGTTTTTCTTCAAAACTTCATCGGTTTTGAATGTTTGTCCGCTTTTCTTCAACTTCTTCTTCATTATCGCCCAAAATTTTTCGATCGGACGAAGTTCTGGTGTATTTTGCGGGTTCGTCTCCTTCGGGACCACATTAAAGCCCTTAATTCGTACCAATCCATTACAGGCTTGGCGTAATGGCACGAAGCGAGATCCGGCCAGAACAGCGTGGGACCACGGTGAGAGCGGAGGAACGGCAGCAAGCGCTTCTGCAAGTATTCCTCACGATAAATCTACACGTTTATGATGCCGATTGTAACGAACGGCTTGCTGTACCCTCCGCATTCGCAGATCGCCCTCCACAACAGGTACTTCTTCGTGAATTAGTCCATCTTTCTCTTCCGGAACTTTTCTTTTCCGGAACGAACCGACAAAAAACTCGAAAACGGGGATTTGTTTGGTGTCCGCCTTGATATATGTCTCGTCGTCCATGACGAGACAGCCTGGCTTGACCAGCCACTCACGGTACAGCCAACAATCAATATGTAACTAGCGATTTGAAATTGGTTCACTGTTGTAGAACCCCTTGGTCCGAATTACACCTTGAAGCCAGCACCTTGTTATACATATTTGCGCCTTTGTTTTGATTTGCTGTGTTATTTTGACAGAGTATTTGAGAGTGTGTTCATGTGAGTTCATTATAAGGGGTGCATTATTGAGCTTGGGACCGAGCTTGGAACGATGTTCTAGTACTGACTGAGCCAAGAAAAAAATCGTTTTTGTATGGGACCTACTGGTCTTAGAGTTAGTCTATGGTACAGCTTCCGCGCACGCAATTGGGCCACCGTGTTTTGATCGTCAGTCCGGTTTGGCGCCTTCCTGACCTTAAAAACACGTATCTCAGCCCATTTCATGGTCTGCTGGACGAACCACTTTGATGAATTGACCTTTTTGGCCACGTCTCGGGTGGAAAGGTTCGGGTTATTCTTAAAGTACTGCCTTATCTGCCGCGCCTTCTCTGGGTATTCCGTTTTCGGTTTTCAGCCGCTTCCAGCGCACCACTCGATGGTCTTTGTCTCCTGGAACATCTTCACAACGCGGGACACGGTGAAATGGTGGAATCCAAGCTTTTTGCCGATGCATCTGTGCGACTGACCAGGACTATCGATCACCGCGCCCAGGATTTGCTGGCGTAGCTCTTCTTGTTTCATTAATTTTTACCCACGCGATAAAAAGTTATACCCAAAACAAAGTGTCGCACTTTTTCCGAGTCCAATCTTTAAATTCAACCAAACACATCTTTTGTCGAATTGCATATGCGTCAGTCTCAGAAGCCATAATTTTACACGAAATATTTCTTTACATTCCCAGACTTTTAACACACATGAATTACGTCTCGTGTAAAATTCACAATTTCTAAGTGTGTACGGAATGAACGAAATGTTGAAATTGCTGTTGATGTCTACTATAATGTTCTTTTCGGAATTATTCATAAAGAGGTACCAATCAAAATAATACAACATCATGGAAATTCAAAAATAAATCTAAAAATCGCAAAAATCTAAAAATCTAAAAATGGCAAGGTGAACAAAAAATAAAAAATAAATAACAGCAATGAAGATTTAGAGAAATATTTAGACGTTTGTAATCAACTAAATAAAGCCATCGCATTTACAGAGTATGACACTAAAACTGGAAGGGAAATAAAGTTGTGCCCTAAACCCTTTTTCAATTACTTGAAAACAAAATTTAAATCTGAAAATTTTCCATCATCCATGCATCTAGATGAACGCATTGGTAGCAATTCGGAAGAAATATGCAATCTTTTTACAACATTTTTCTAGGAAATTTATACCACCTGCTTCGAAAATGGCCGGGACCGGCACTTCTTTGAATTTATCAGATCAGTGCAGACTCAAACACAAACTGAATAAATGATCGTGCAATCCGAAAAAAATGATTTTGATTAAATTTATTGTAATCATACGATAAAATCAATAGTGCGTAAAATTTGAAGTATTGTTCATAACTTTAAGATGACAATAGCAGTTATTGTTTCCACAATAGAATCTAACATAAACTGAGACATTGACAACAGAATAACGGTGTGGTTATGTATCTTAACTATAGAAAAAATATTTTTTTTTCCGAGCAAATTTGAGTCAATTACTATTGATTGTGTAGTTTCACAACTGCTGAAAATTCATGCATATGGGTTTAATAGTAAATCTGTTGTAATAACAATATACATTTTTCATTTATCTGATACATGAACAATAAGATTCAACGGCGGTAGTAGATTTTAAAGTTATTTTATATTATTGTATTTTAATTGTATGGTTATTTTTATCCGGCCAGCATCGCATGCTGTTCGATCTCACAAAGCACACGGCGTCTTGCTGTTAGTTGTGTGAATAGCAACGCGTATCCCCCGCAGCGTGCATTGTTTCCACCCATCGAGAGTGGCTACCAAGCAAGCAGCAAATTTCTATTGTTGTAGTTAAAGCGAGCAGCATGGACCATCACTGTCGGCGCTCCACATCCATGGACTATTGTAACGATGCGGAGCGCACGACTCCACAATGTTCATCCAAACTTCGTCTCCCCTATAAAAGTGACACGTCATTCTTTGTCATTTTAGTGGTGTTAACGTCTTATTGAAAGTACCCACCGAGCTGGCACGATGCCTCTCGGTGGTATTAAATTAACTCCCAGTAGTCAGTTCGTTTCACTCGTCTCATCGTCGTGTCTCAACCAAATAATCACAACACAACGTATGACCTGGTCAAACACTGGACGAAACACATGCGACGCGATAAATTTAGTGCACCGGAAAATTGTATCAAGGTAAGGCAAACTATGTGTTCGCGTCGTTTTGATTCCAAACCACGAAGAAGGAATATGAAACATCGTCGTTGAGTATGAATGCATGACTATCTTCATGCTTTGGGTGCAACACGACGAAAATGGAAAGACGTCGCGTAGCTCAAATCGGTGAAGGTGACTTTTTTTTCTTTGCGTGTTTTGTATGACGTGAATGACTTTTGTCAGCTCTGGCAGTAACAAGGGAAAAATAACAGCAACAAGCATGTTATTCTGGGGAACACGCCATATGGCATAAGGTCTTTGTCATAAAGTCGTTTAGCATAGTCATTTGGCATAAGATGTTGGATAATCAATGGTCATTTGACATAGAGGCCGTTTGGATTAAACCTAGGAAAAAACATTATTACGGTCATTTGGCATATATATCGGAAAATGAAAGCTGTTTCCGCTTCAGTTGGAATAATTATAATTTAGCATAACTTGGACATTCGAAATTAAATTGGTTGTTGGCCATTTCGCTCGCATTAACGAAAAGTTTGAGAAAAATTATGCAATGAAAATCTGTAAAATAAGTTTTCAATCCCATTACAAAATCAAACTTGTGCATATTGAGTGTCCAGAAAGAAGTTGATTGCATATAGCCATGATCCAGATGCCCCATGGGAAGTGACCAGAAGTTGGACCAAAACCTATCACGTGAAACCCCCCAATTCCTGAGATAGCGATAACGAGCCCACTGTTTAAACAAAATGCTCAGGAGCACATTGATCATATATGGACACGTTATCGGAAATTGATCATACATTGCATTTTGTTAGACCCTTCTGGATCGTACCATTTGTGGATTAATGCTTTTTTTATTTGGCTTCTAAAGCAATTGTGGGAACCTTGCATCTTATTCAAATGCAGTTTGTAAGACCCTTTTAGTAATATATACAAACTTCCCTTACAATGAGAAGTCAACTGGCTGCTGTATCAGGATTGTTAATCGTAAACTTCTAACATCTGTTCCGTTAACGTATGTGGTGCATATAGACGTTAACGATTAATAAACCTGACCAGGACTCAGAAGAGTGAATCTGAACCTGCCTACTTTCCTAGCTCTAGTCTGTTATGTTCAGATAGAAGAATTGAAACTCGATTTATATCTTTTTCCACATTTCAGGTTAATATTGCAATTTTCTTGACTTCAAAATACAGAATAGTCTGAACAAGGCATAGCCTATCAATTTCCATACCTGCTTTCTTCGACATAGCACCAGGCTTACCAGAGAAAAGTGAGGTTATTTTTAAAATAAATACCTTCTAGGACAACCGATGACTCAAAAGAACTCTTTGAGATTCTATAAATTTCACGAATATTCTTCAATCGGATTGGGCACCAATTTGTATTAATCTAACACAGCCGAATACTAGGGAAAATAACTCTTATTATTGACACTCCTAAGCGGATGCACGTTCTTCTCAATGATTATAATGTAAAATAAACTTTCTTACCGCAGTAGTTATACTAGTTGATTGGTTGTTGCTATGGTTTACTGCTAAATTGAACGACTTACTTTATTCACTTCTATATCTACACTCTGCATCCACACACGTGAAGCCACTATCAATAACTAGTCGCAATTGCAGAATAACATCATCTGTTCGTTAACAAAACATTCTAGATGGTTCTGGTTTTGTCTCCTATTTTGTTTATGTTATTCTGTGCAATCGAGTGGATTCAATGTCGTTCGTTCGGCCAGTGAGTATATTTCAATGAATGAAGTACTGAGGTGAAGCAAAAGGTTAAGTTGTGTAAGTGACTAAACTGTAGGATACAATCGATGTCACAACACATACGCAGGATTCTGCATTCTGCACGTGAAAATAGTGACGTTAGTTTTTGTGTTTACGTTATTTTCAGCTACTACTAAATGAATTTGACGATCTTCTTCCCTTTATGTTGATATATTGCGCGTACGAAAAAATCTCCCTTTCGAGACTGTTAAAAGCTTATAGTCGATTGAGCCTGTACAAATAAATGATTATTAAAAAAAAAAAAAAAGCTTATAGTGGCGGGCAAAAGCTTTTAGATGGCGGTCGAATGCGCCTCTGGCGGCGGCCCTAAGAAATATTGGAATCTTTCAGAAAAAGCACTGCATAGGTGTCGTTACTGCATAACGATGATAATGAGAGTACACTGAGGAGAAGTTACATGGTTGTACCGACAATTAAATCATGGTGAAGATGACTATTGCATTTAATGGTTACAATAGCCATGAAAATTGTCGAATTGCCAACGATCATTGCACTGTATGGTAACCTCGATGGTAACAAGGACTGTTCCGAACTTATAGTAAATGTAGTTTTGCCATAGTCATAGTCGGTTTAAAATAAGTGGTGATTCAAAAATGACGTCCACTCTTTAGGGGGAGGAGGGGGGTATCAAATTTGTGACAATATGTGACAGGGGGGGGGGGGGTCTATTAAAAATGTGACATCCAACAATTTTGCATTTGGTAATTTCAATTTATTAGCGTTAATACGAAAACAAAGGCGTCGAAAAGTTTGAGTGTGAAAACACACATTTTACTTAGCTGTGTGAGTGCAAAACATTTTTTTTTACTTTTGGCATACATGTTCTTATCGTCAATGAGCACGAACCACACGAGCTGTGCTTCATTTTGAAACTTCGTCGAAGTTTGGTTTTTTTTAAAATTCTTTTGTGTTCGTTTTTGATGGCGTTGAATTTTGATTTGATTCAAACGCTGGTCGATGCATTTTGTCGTGCATACCCGCTGCGCAATTAACAAGTCAATCGTGGTGTGTGAATACTGGTGAGATATAAAAAATAAATCCTGTTGTGAAGAACTTTTCAAATCGAAAATCAGCACCTTGGAAACGGAAGCTTCGAAACCGAAAGATACACTGAAGGTTTTTATAATCCAGCAGACCTTCTGTTGCGTATGGAGGGATTGTTAAAAAATGTTCCAAAAATACCACAGGATGAAGGAACTCCAGCCTTTCAGATCTTCACAAGCTCCTCCGGATTCGGACAAAAAAGTTCCCTCTTAATTTGCATGTCCTAAATAGAATGCAATTTCCAAAAAATTGGATATTATTAATTCCGAGATTTCCAGCCTGCTGATTAGAGAGCGAAATGACATGCTTTCGGGTATACAGAAAAGACGCTGTCTGACCTGATCAACCGCAGGAAAGCGCTAAATATGGCCCTAGAGAAGAAGAAATCAAATCAGCAACGTCAAAAGACAAGCAGATTGAACCGAAAGAAGATTCTTGAGGAAGAATTTGAAACAAACGCTCATCTTACCAAGCGTCTCAAGATGCAACCTGATAAAGGACGACCTCCAATAGAGAGTAACCAAGTATATAGACTGTTCCAGAAGGTATAAGCACACTGTCAAAATAACAAACAAGTCATGTTTATTTTTAGTTTTAATAATTTTATTTGTGTTTTATATGATATTTTACTCTCGTTTAATCAAAATATTGAATCATAGCCAAGACTCCTAACTTTTCCTCGAACATGACCCATTAGCTTCTGCACAGTGGTAATGACATGACACCAAATCAAGCCAAAACACTACTTGACATTCGTGCTGCCTGATCATCAGCAATAATCGCTTCTGGAGACATTCCTTAACGTATTTCTGAGTGTTCATCGGCTCCGTTGTGATGTACGGACTAGATGTTTTACCACACTCGCATATTGCCTGCCAAATCATAACCTTCTTACGGAATTTTTCGGTAAAATTGCCTTCTCCGTTTCGGGGTTGTCTTTGTCTTCGCTTACAGTATATAATTGTGGTCCGGGAAGCGTTTTGTAATCTTGTTTCACATACGTTTCATCGTCCATTATTATACACCCAGAATTTCTACACAATAACGAATCGTAGAGTTTGCGGGCCCGTGGTTTCACGCATGCGGCCTGTTTTGGGTTCCTTTTGGGTTTTTCTGCTTCCGGTATGTTTTTAGCCCAAGTCTTTCTTTGGCACGCCGCATGGCGTTACTCGACGAGGTCCCTAGTTTTTTCGCAACATCCCGAGCGGAAGTCGCTTGTTTTCGCTTGTAGGCATCCCTGATCTTTTTATCGATATCCGGACTAACAGAACCGGATTTCCGACCACTCTTTGGCACATCTTCAAACGTACACTGTTTTCTATATTTTCGAATTGCAGATCGTACCGCTCCGACGTTTACACACTCTTCCTTGGGCAATTTTCTCAAGGAGAGTCCACTCACAGTGCACCATTTGTGCACGATACTTTTTCGTTGTTCCGGAGTAAGACCGCGCATTTTGATAGGTAACACAAAACTGAGCACTTTTTTGATGCTATGTCATTCAGAAATGTACAAACAAAAGGACGCAGCCAAAACATGTTGAAATATTTCACTATATTCAAAATGACCGTTAAAAGATGTGCTTATTCTTTCTGGAACAGTCGTTAGTCGCTGAAGACGTTGGTCGATCTTGGTCAGCATGGAGCGTCAGCTGGGCAGAGAAGTGACGTTAAGAATTTGGAGTAACATGAACATCTTTTATAGCAACAACAGCATTGTTAAAAATAAATACGTACGCGATCAAACTTTTCAGCTAGCATATTCTATTTTGACGAGTAACGAAAATATCATAAATCTTGAAATCTGGATTTTATAGAATATGGGACTGTGCTTAAGGATGGGGGAGATTGCGGTCAGGAAGAACCTGCTACTTTAAAAAAGTTTATAGTTAAGGAATCCAAAAGTGCTTGAAATTTTCTTGGCATTAAAAAGTATGATCTAGATTAAGTGTTGCACACAATTTCAACGTTGGGAGAAACGGTCGGAAACTTTGAATAAAGCTCCATCCTTTGCGAAAAAAAATTGATCAATTTATTATCAACAAGAAATTTTGATTCCAGTCCTGTATGGAAATTTCAAAAAAGGGTATTCTCTCTTTTTTGAGGTATGAAAAAATTTATGAAATTGTTTACAATTTTGCTAATTGTGATATAAAAAACTAATTCGAGAACTGATCGTCTTAGGAAAACATTCTTGTGGTGGAAAGTGCTTTGCCCACAAAATTGAAATATTGATTTCTTGAAACCCATGTCAATGTGGGATCATCTCTTGATCTCCCGGTATGAGAATTTCAGTGAAATTTCCCAGACTGTTCAAGGTAAATCCCGAAAATCCACGATATATTTCAAAAACAAAAAACTCACCACTTTCAAATTGTATGGTTCTAATAATCAAATTTTGCAATCAAAAACAATTATTTCTGTTGGAATATTCATGATTCCATTTCTTTTTCACTTTCTGATCATATTCTTTAACGGACTTATGAGAAATTTCAAGATTTTTCAGAACTTTTTTCTACGAGTCATGAAGTTTTGCGCATCTTCTCTACAAGAAAAATTATGTATATTTCCATATACTTTTCCATATCTCGAGAATGGATAACCATCCAATATCGATATATCAAAATTTTCATTCGCAAAAAAGTTGGTTTGAATTTTTTCGCCATACAAGCGATGTTTTTCTGGTTGTTCCGAACAATTTTCCTGAACCGTGAAATAATGTTGTGTAAAATATCTTTCCAGACCTTTTTTTCTATCGATTTATGTTTTACGAAGTTTGCACTGCAAACTTAAATTATTCACCTGGGCTGAACTGCGATCAGTCCCTGGTGTTTAAACCAGATTTTGCCCGATTATGGGGTAAATTTTGCTCAAAAATGTGTTACTTATGCACAAAAGTGAGGAAAATACAGGTTTCCAGATTAGAGTCGGGGTTATCTCATAGATGTGTAAGTGCATTCTAGAGTATGGTTCATGAGTTATGAATTTTTAAAGTCAATATTCTTGGAGAAACTTAAAATGTTATAAACTCAACCAAAACTCCCCATTTCTTAAATTTTTTTTTTGGGTTTTGGGATTTTTGGGTAATCATATTTGTGACAAAATGTGACAGAGGGGGGGGGGGGGGGAGGGGGTTTAAAAACCTGAAATTTGAAGGACGTCATTTTTGAATCACCCCTAACTATACCGTCATAGTCATCCTATACCCTAATAGATCATTGCACGATGGCGTCATCAATGCAGCTTTGACAGTTCAGGGAGCTTGTTTACGCGGACTTAGAGTATTTATGGTAAGCTCCGTTTGAGATTTTGTGCTCTAAATTGATTACGATTGAAGCAAAACAGCCGGAATGCAGATACCAGTGCTTATTTTTTACATTATTTTCTGAATAATAGTACAGAATCCGGAAAAAGCCAATGAAAAATTTCGTTTGAGCGGTTCAAATTCTAACAAGCTCCTTGAACTGCCAAAAAAGTGAGGTATAAATAAATTCCATGCGATGATATACAATGGTAAAATTGGCCATAACATTTTTCTAAGAGTAGTGTCAGTTACCGTCCAAACACAATGATAACGGAAACGGAACGGAAAACGGCAGTTTTGACAGTTGCTGCAAATTACTTCGATATGTCCAATTAGAATCGGCTTGGATCTAGCCTATTTTCTTTCCGACAAGCAGGCATACTCAGATCGGGCTTTGCCGTTTTGCGTTTCCGTTATCATTGTGTTTGGGCCATTAGAGTGAAGAAAACGACAAAATCAAGCATAACTTTTGAAAAGGACGTATGTCGTAAGTGTAAACAACTCGAGTTTTTCATTCTATCCTGTCATTATTATCACGCTTACTGTAGTAGCAATTGCCACATACTATTATCAAAATTCTTCAGGTACGTGCAACAAATTTCATATACGACCTATCTGATCTTTTTAAATGTTAATCAAACAGTTCAAACGTATCTGAGCTTGAACATTATAACCGATGTATCTAACATGACGCGAGTGCTAAACGTCCTGAAATACCAACACATCCAATCGGTGTATTTAACAATCAAGATGTCACACTGACGTATCTAACATGGTGTATGCGTATGGTATAGTCATAGACTAACTCTAAGACCAGTAAGTCCCATACAAAAACGATTTTTTTCTTGGCTCAGTCAGTACTAGCACATCGGTCCCAAGCTCGGTCCCAAGTTTAATAATGCGCCCCTTATAATGAACTCACACGAACACACTCTCAAATATTCTGTCAAAATAACACAGCAAATCAAAACTAAGGCGCAAATACGTATAGCAAGGTGCTGGCCTCAAGGTGTAATTCGGACCAAGGGGTTCTACAACAGTGATTGTTGGTATAGTGGCAAATCGGTGTATTTGTTAATTTTCTCAAGATTTTTACTACTTTCAATATTATCTTACCATGATAGAATCAACAGATCGAATAAAACTAGAAATACCGTCAAATAGAATTTAATGAAAGCATCTGGTACTTCTACCTAATTTTTCTCAATTCCTCTCAAATTCTAGATACGTCTATTTGATAAGCTATGCTTGAAATGTTAACTGCGATCATCTGTCAGTTGCATGTTTAATATTAATCATCGTTCCAAACCAACAAGAAACCATGTATGTATTAAGAAACACATACATGGTAATAAACAAGAAAAAAACGCGTGAAGGTGGAAGAGTTCTTTTGAAACGTATTCGGAATAATATTTATAAAATTTGAAAAAATCGAGTCGTGGAGGTGTTGGACGAGCTTCCGTGGGATACGTGAAGGGCAATAAGATCGGAATTAGTGAAGTACCGGCGACCATAAGCTAGTGTTAAAAACAGCTTCCAAGAAAAAAAAGTAGTGATGTAGAGGAAAACAAATCAGAGAAAAATGAAAGAAAAGAAATTCAAGTGAAGAAAAACTGGCTGATGAGTGGAAAAGTGAAGACAAAGTAGTGTTCATTGCAAGAAAGTCGAAGATAAACGAAGAAAGAAAATCAAACTTAACCGCAGAAAATCGCAAATCGAAACAAGCAAGCAGTACAAGAGCAAGGAGGCGTCAATGCCATCGAAGGCGAGGAACAAAGCAAGACAAGGATCAATAGCACCGAAACTGGGTGGAAATAAACCCTAAACTATAGAACAACGAAACAGCAGCATCCTGCAGGTAAAGTTGCCTTGTCCGCAAAAAAAAAACAGCAAAGTGACTCGGTGTACCTAGGTCATGGGATTACGAGAAACCCACCTTTAGCCATCCAGTAGGTGTAGGCAAAGTTCATGGTAACGTTAGGAACTGCACAGGGGACCAAAAAAACTAATGGAAATCAACATGGAATGGCAGAACCTCAAACGCTACGTGCCAATAATCCTCAGGGAAAAGAAATCCCGAAAGAATACAGTGAGGAAGAATTGAAAAAAAGTCTGCAATTGGGGGTCCCGAAAACAAAAGTCGGATAAATGAATAAAATTGATGGGAACATGAGGCTGGCCGATACAGAAAACGTAAAAATTACATTCATAGGAAAGGAACTGCCAGATAGCTTCTCACTTTATGGATGAAGGTTCAAGATCGAACTATATATATTCCAGGTAAGGCAATGCAACAACTGTTGGGTATTCGGCCCCCGAAGAGAACAATTTGAGAGAGCCGTGAAATGTAAGGATTGTGGGGAGAAACACACAGGTGACAACTGCAAGGAAATTTTTTTTCATGAACTGCGGAGGTTCACATAGTCGTACAGACAACAGGAGCCCCGAAAAGATAAAACAGGCACAAATCAATGGAGGAATGCAAACAGAAATAAAAATTATCTTTAAGGAAGCGAAGGCGAAATAAAGAGAAGAAAACCAGTTCGACCTGCTGTTGGATTTCGAAGAGGAGTTTCCAGAGATAGGAGAGCAGGGACATTCACAGAAGAACTCAAACAGTGGACAATACAAGTCTGTGTCGAAGAAAAGCAACAGAGTACTACAACTACTAATGAAAAGAACCAGACAAATGACATAGGCAGAGACATTTCAAAAACAGCACCAAATCTCAGCTCACGGAAAACCTTTACAAATTATAAGACCTACTTTTTGACCCTGGAATCTCTTGGCCTAGTTCCAGACGGGAACCGCCGGAAAAACCCAGGCTGCTGATCTTGAGCCAACGGCAGCCTCCGGGGTGTGTACTCAAGACCTCTTCTGGATTCCAGGTCTCAAGGCGTACCGACGTGGGGGAATTTTTGGAGTACCGGAACCTATACTTTATCGACCTATACTGGCTAATGGTGGCTACGACGGTGTAAGTGGCAGTGATGTAGATACGCTGGTGACTGACGGCGCCGGTATGGGCTTCGGCTCTTAGCAACGGTGACCGATCGGAAGAAAGTGAAGGATGGACTCGATGACGCGCAGCTGGCTATGTGCCCCGCACGTGAGGATAGTGCCGGTGTGGGTGGACGGTATTCCGGCAAACGATATCGGTGACGTCAAGTGGGCGTAAGTGAAATCTACGGCGTGATCTGGCACACAATTCAACGATGACCATGCGACAATCGGACATGGCACGAAGATGGCGACGAGCGGACCACCGTCGGTGACCCCTCGTGGGAGCCCGGTGTGTGCTGGCTTTTTCGGCGATGTCCCCAAAATCAGATATCGCCGTATCCTTTGGTCACACGGTGGCACGGCGGCTTGAAAACTCAGCAACAGTCGTGAGGGTCAAGTTCCGCCAAAACGATCTGACCACGACCTAGCTCGGCCGTACTTTTCTCCGTTCGTCTTTTGATTTTCTTTTAGCGACCTCTTAAAACCGGTTGATAGGTTGGATTCTCGAACTCCACTGACTCGCATTCGTTTTCACCATCACCATCATCCCGAAGACACGAACTTTCTCCCGCTAGCGTTTTTCCATTTCCACCCCGTTCGGATTTAGTGCATCCAGCCACCCACTCGATACACAACAATTTTAGCTGTTCGTCGTCTACCGCATGTCGACTGCCCAAAGCATCGATCCAAAATGACCGTTGGAAATAGATCAAACTATATAATGTTTACCCTCCTTTCCCGTACTCAATTGCGAATCATAGCCGGTAACAAAATCATAACTGTTGAAGCGAACGCTTATAGAGCAAAAGCAGTTTTGGAGGAACTTGAGCTCGGTTTGGAACAGCAATCAACGCGGATGCAGTCAGCGTCGGAAATTGGACGAAATACTGATAAGGACTAGCTCCACGTTGAACGAGATGATACAGGAATTTACAGAATACTTAGCGGAATATGTGCAATATCCCAGCAAGGAAACAGACGAGCCTAACACATCCATCGATGTTCAAAATTATGCAAACAATCGTACAATCACTAAAGGGTCACCCACAATTGATACGTTGCGGATGCGTTGACGTAAATTTGACAGAAAACCTATGGGAAAACTGTCAAATTCACGCAAACGCATCCGCAACGTATCAATTGTGGGCCAGCCATAAGGCCAACGGAAACACGAGAAGAATTAGCGGTCTTTCTGAATAGAGAAGAAGTAAAAATAGCAAGTCTGTAGGGGATTTGGATCAAACTAACGGAAAACTGCAGGATCAAACATTAAAACATGGTTAAAAACTAGAAGGGACAGCCCAATGGGGTTGTACGCAAAGTTGACGTAGGACTACGAAGCAATGTGCAATCTAGATCGCTTGATTGTTTATGGATTGGCCGAAATTGGTATCGTTCCAAATCTAACTACCATACACTAAACGTTCTCACTACAATCTTTATTATTTGAT